>JARHVA010000513.1:127500-212500 GCA_037957365.1 Torreya grandis | reverse complement strand
ACATAATATAAGTTTAATGTAATATAAGTGTTTATTTATTCTTAATAAAGGTGCATGTAGTATAGGTCATGATCATGCCACATAGATGAAAATGATTTTAAAAAGAACTAGTAAGCATACAATCAAAGTCATCAATAGTAAACCAACAAAAATAGTGTGCAGGGGTACAAGAAAACAACACAACCTCAATCATTGAAATTTTATTTTAAATCTAGAATTTAAAATATAATAAATCCACTATTCACCAAGACAAGATGGTTAAACAAACATTATATTACAAATTAATATCTATGACACACATGAGAAAATAAACATCAGTTACAATAAACAAAATCATAAGTATAACAAATATAGAATTGAAATGAAAACTAAATAATCAAAATCACACAACTTTATGTCTATGTGTGTGTGTTAGTTCTTGGAAGCTCTATGTACCCCTATATATGATGATCTTCCACCCCATCCCATATTATACTCTCCCTCAATACAATTTTGCAAAGGTGAAAATTATCCTATATCCACCTTAGACAAGAAGAATGTATTTAATCCATTTATATCAATATAGTTGGAAACAACTAATATAAATGACATATTTACCACTGTAATAGCTATGCCAAAATTCATAAAATATAATCACAACCATACATTTTATACTAAATAAATGTGCTTAAAATAGAGATTTAGAATGCAAAATGTAGTAGTCAAAATTAACAATCATAATAGAATACATCTAATTATTCTACACAACTCAATAGTCTAACTAACTATTATAATAGATGTTTCTATGGATTGGTTAAGATGTAACATACTATACATAGATAGTATATACATTATAAAACCATTACAAGAGTATATCCTATACACACATAATGACAACTGTTAGACCAATAATACAACTAGGATTGCATCCACAAAACCTCTAGGACATCCACATATGTATCCATACCAATGAGCACAAAGTCCTTATCAATATCACCTAGACATGTATTAGCTTCCATATCATCATCTTCATCCAGTAAAAAAACTTTCTAAGACCATCAAAATAACTACCACTCTTGAACTCACTACCTTCACTCCAACAATCCTAATCTCATCCTCCAATATCACTTGGAAATACACTACAAATAGTAATTATGAGATCAATTTCTCTTATCATGCCATTATTTTTGCATTTCGTAGTCCCATGATCACCTCTCTTCCTACTAGCTATAGTTTCAATGCCCTTAGACATGAATTTTACACTTTACTTCCTTCTTCTGCACCCCACACATACCTTTCATGTTTATAACTTTATGACACCATGCTCAAACCTCTCCTTAGTGGTCTTGGAACCTATTAGTGTTACCAAAAATTCAATAGCTCACCATACTGCCTCTTTCTCAATATTGATCTTAAATAGGTAAAATGAAACCTTAACACTATTATATCACACACATGGAAGTCTTAATTGCTCCCAGAAGCTATATCCAAAAGGAATTGATGTATTTTTTACACATGTTATAAAAGGAGAAATAATCTCTCCTTAAATTTTATGAATGCTTGAGCAAAACTAATCCTCTTATTTCAATCCCTTATAGAGGAAGAAGAGGTGATTTTTCAATATTCATAGCCTTTAATTCCCTATCTAAGCCACACCTAAAATTTGGCTTAACAAATTTTTCCTCCACCACCTTCATCCATGACAAACATGGAGGATTTATAGAATATTTATAATAAAATCAAAATATAATTCAAAATTGACTCTAATTTGGATCTCCATTTGAATGCATTCTTCAATAATAACCTCCCAAATTTCCTTTAGGATTATTTCATTTGGGACCCAAAAAATGTTCCTCAATCTTCTTTCTAAAACCACTTAAAAATCCATTTCACATTTCTCTACCAAAAAGTAAAAAAAGTGGTTTTATGGCTGTAAGTTCATTGGCCCATTCCATTATTTCCATCCAATTCACAATCCAATACCAACATATCAAAACTACTTCACATAATACCTATAATGGGAACCCAACTAAACCATAAACACCTATAGTCAATGAATAATTTTAACCACTTCAATCTCACAACATGAAAATGAATGAAGATCCTCTATCATTCCATGATTACACAACAATCCCCATAAATCACACATCCCTTCTTCAGCCAAGTAAAGGAAAAAAGATTCAAATAAGGCTCAAGTAGTAAAATTACATGTCTAACATGGCCCCTTCCCTCCTTGAGCACATGCATCCATTCGAGCTAGTCATTTTATGTCTAATTTTGATTAATCATCATTACCTAAATTATGTAATTAAAAGAGATAAAAACATGAAAAGGGAGTAATAATTATAGAGGGATGTGAAAATAGTGAAGGGGGTTAGCTCATCCCTATCCACAACCAACCATGTCCTCTAACCAACCCAAAAAATTAAATGATTATCAAACATCAATTCATCCACCTAATCAATTTGCTGGTTGGCCAAGAAGTTTATTGTTGTGTTAACTTACTGAAAGAAATGCCTCAGTTACCAACTTGAGAAGGATTCCAATTTTTTTCAAGTTCTCTCTAAAATCTTATCAAAATTTCAATATTTTTATCTCTAATTTTGATGATCCTAAATTAAGACCATTGAATCACGTTCAATCCAAATTTGCTTAATCTCACATTGTGCCACAAGTTCAAGACAAAAAAATAATTTCCTAAGTCTATGCCTCATTATTAGTATTGTCAACTAAATATTTAGATGCATATCTGATAAAAAAAGCCCTATAAATATCTTATGTTACATCCGCCCTCCCCTTTAATTATCTTCACTCTTACTATTGGTTTTCTTCCTACTCAATTTGTTGTTTCTCTTGTTCTTCCTCGTAATTCCCAATTACTTCTTATTCCATGATAATAATTATGTCTTGTGTCTCATTCAAGACTGTAAGGATTTGATGAATCTTAGAGTCTTGTTTGATTGATAATGGTTTAGGATCATATTGAAAATCCTAATTAGAAATTTTCCTTCAAATTTTATCCTTTCATGCAGCATTTTATCCCAATGATAAATGAAGAGAGATAGGTCATTGTTAGTGGACTCATAAGGTTTGAGATTTAAACCTACGATATGATATCACATGTTATAACCCTATAAATAAGATCCACTATCTCCATTCTATCATAATATTATATATCATACACCGTTCAAATTTGTTACTCTAATATAAATAAACTTAACACATCTAATTATAGTAATTACACTATATACAATAATCCCTTGATTAAGTATTTAATCAATTATTATTTTATCCCATAAGTGGGTCTAAATGGTGTAGAATATATAAGAATATGTGATAGTACATTATTTATAATTAAAGGTAAAACATAATAATAAACTAATACCAAAGTATGTCAAATCATATAAATCATTATATACATCCATTGTTGTGGTACAACATGATAAATAATGAATGTACATGATTGCTAATAGCCATTTTTATGTAAGACAATTTAATAGAATAATTTCAATAGTACAATAGTATAATATAACTTCAATGAAAAAACTCATGCAATCAATCTAGTAGCCATGAATAAGCATAAAAAATGGTTCAAATTTAGTTGTAAAGAAGGAGAGTATCAACAAGGTGCTTTATCTCCAACCAAAAATTGATGGTTTCTTACACACCTCTCCATCAAGAGTGGCCCTTCCCTTTATTTAGGGGAAGATAATGATGATTCATTCATAAAAACTTATATGAGTACATATTTGAAAGTACAATCACTATTACATGATCCATTCATGTAGACTCTAGGCACACCTCTATATGTTATGACCTTAATCAAACACATAAACAAAAAGTTATTGTTGGTAGACAATGTATATAGGTATAACATTACTTTGGCCAAATAATTTTTATAGTATTATCAAATTTCAAGAATTTGGGTCTTAGTCCACATTAGCATTACTTTCTACTATAAAACTCATCTATCAACACTATGGTTTTTAAATCATGGATAAGTGACTATAGATAGGATCCTCACCTATTACTTATTGCCGCTTAGAAATAAATAATATTCTATTTTATAATTTATAGTAATCAAAATTTTCCAAAATGGGATCATATAAATAGTCCACATATGAAAGACCATATTATTTTAAGCTTTTTTAATCATTCATATTACTATACGAAATCATAAATTCTAGATACAATTTTAACCACTCAAATTCAGCTTTATTAGTTTATCATTACAATGTAGATATACTTTATTATAAGAATACCAACTACACATATTCATCATAGTTACACATATTAATTAAAAACATCCTTTCCTGTAACTAAAGTAAAGAAGTATATTTGTACACATTCTAGACATGTATTGCATATTACTATATAGGTTACCCTCAAGTTTGTGTTACAGCATTTTATGGTCGACAAACCTACATAAATTCTGTAAAAACATATATTTATTTAATCCAAGTCTCCCATAATAATGTTAACATAAGTCATGAATTTACCCAAACTCATACTTATCTATAATTTAATATTTTCTTATCAACT
This sequence comes from Torreya grandis, assembly GCA_037957365.1. Classification (NCBI taxonomy): domain Eukaryota; kingdom Viridiplantae; phylum Streptophyta; class Pinopsida; order Cupressales; family Taxaceae; genus Torreya; species Torreya grandis. The sequence goes on along the minus strand of JARHVA010000513.1, from coordinate 207,979 downwards.
CAAGAAGATGAATGAAAAAGTTCTTACTTAATTATTTTTGTCTTCTTATAATCCTTTAGTTGGGACTAAACTTGCACTTATACATTTATAAGAGGTGAATAACCTCGCCAAACCATTCTCATTTAACAAGTCAAAGTGAAATTTAACTAAATATTTTAAACCTCAGGAAACATTTATATTTACAAACATGTAAGGTTTCTTTGACAATACTTTTAGACAAGATAGGCTAAGCAAGTTTGGTCCCCATGTGAATATATTAAATGAATATAGATACCACTAGTCATAAATTGACATTATCACCCAACCACCAAATTGGGGCACAACTACAAAATGCTATGCAAATGCCAATCAAATTTATGAATAAAAATCAACCTCCAAGTGGAATAAGAAAACCTCATAGTAACAAGTTAAAAATAAGTATGACAAGTTCACTAGTGTACAACCCTAATATTGGGGTTCAAATCCTCATAAAATCATGCTATAACCATAAAATATAAACAATAAAATACAACCACCTAATTGGAGTAAAGAACCTCATAATAACATGCTACAACCAACCTACTAAGCAATTAAATACAACCAAAAAAATAGTTACAAGACCACCAATATGATATGCTACAACTAGGTATAATAAGCAAATAACTATAGTCACCAAGTTGGGTTAAAAAAAAATGATATGTTATAGTTGGTTGTAACAATGATTTACAAATGCAAGGGTCATCAAAAAGTAAGATGAATCATACAACACAATTGTCATTTCCAAGACTACTATAATATTTATATTGTGACTATTTTATACAATGCATGTTTTTGAAGCTGGAGCCATAATGGCATACATAGATTCTATTATAAAACTTCCATTACACACACACACACACACACACACACACACACACACACACACACACACACACACACACACACACACACACACACACACACACACACACACACACACACACACACACGTGTGTGTGTGTGTGTGTGTGTGTGTGTGTGTGTGTGGGGCATACATAGATTCTATTATAAAACTTCCATTACACACACACACACATGTGTTGTGTGTGTGTGTGTGTGTGTGTGTGTGTGTGTGTGTGTGTGTGTGTGTGTGTGTGTGTGTGTGTGTGTGTGTGTGTGTGTGTGTGTGTGTGTGTGTGTGTGTGTGTGTGTGTGTGTGTGTGTGTGTGTGTGTGTGTGCGCGCGCGCGTGCGTGCATGCGTGTGCGTGCGTGCGTGCGTGCACGTATGTATGTATATATATTGATAAAAGGTTCACACTCAACTTTAAGCATTGTAAGGTAAAACCATTATGTAGTTAAAATACCTCTTATGGCTTCTTTTATATTTTATCATAAAACTTATGAATTATTATTTATCTAAGATAGGTTGTGAGTATTCAAATTACAGTCATGCGAGTTAGCATTTAGCATCACCCACATTCACCCATTTTGAAAAAAACTATATGTATGCCATAACTTATCCAAATACTAATAAATGTTTTATGAAAAAAATGAAAACCACTAAATGGCAAGTTCATTACAACCATGTAAATAAATATAACTTAACTAGCATAATAAACCCTTATGCAAATATAATAGTTTACACATATTTTAAACATTTTTTATTAGTTGTTTCAAATCTATCCTACATAAGAGTGTTACCCTTACAAACTAAAATAAATCTTAAGTTCTAGGTACTTGTCTAACAATGATTTCCCAAGAATTTTTCCTCAAATTTTCATGTGTACAAATCCTTTCAAACACTCTTTCGTCCTCCCTTTGTAGTTTTCCTACGTTGTCATCATTCTTCATATTTTTCCTCTTTTTATCATTTTCTAACCCGTTTTGTTAGGAGTAACCTTTTTTTGAGTTTTCCTCTATTTTATAACACTAATATCCCATGCAAAACTATAATGATGACCCCAAAACAAGCCTCAATAAAATGTGGAAGACTCAATCATGGGATTTTTACTCTCAGTTAAATTTTTAAAAATGTGTACCCATACCATAAATCCTTGTTGACTCTGAATGCCAATTAAAACCCTAATCATAACCTTTTCCACTTTGTTTCAAAATTTAACAAGAATTTTGAATCACTTGCATCCTAAAACTGTTAATATAGCCATAACATGGTTTCAAAGTGATTATAATAATCACCATCAAAAAAATTAACCACATCATTAATAAATAAAATCCACAAACATAATATAAGCTCAATGTGATATAAGTGTTCATAGCTTCTTATTAAGGGTGAATGTAGTATATGTCTTGATCATGCCACCTAAATGAAAATCACTTTGAGGACACTTAGTAAGCACATAGTCAAAGGCATAAATAATTAAAAAAACCCAACTAGTTTACAAAGGTACAAGCAAATAATGAAATATCCCAAACTAAATTTGGATGCAAATTCCTTTCAAAACTAATTTCAACTACTTGCAGGCATTCAATCAAATGGAACTACCATATCCAATGATAAAACAATACAATGATATAAATCTGAATGCAATTGCAAATACAGTCCAGATATCATAAAATAATACAAATATGGTCTTGAAATCTAGCAAATTAAAAATAAAACCTAGATTTGTGTGGCTCAAGCTGTTGTGTCCAAAAAATACAGTCGCCGACGTCGGTTATGCTGCCGACGTCGGTCGATACACTGCCATCATCAGTTGCCTGTGTCTGATCTCTGCCTGCCTGTGACTATCTGCCTATCGATGTCGATCACTGATTGACCGATGTCGATCTACCTATCGATGTCAGTCACTGATCTATCGATGTCAGCCTCTGTAATACCTTGCAGCCTGCAACTGTGAACTGTGCCCTCCTTCACTTTTTTGAATCTACTGGTACGGCCTGGTACCGATCTATGCAGATTTTGTACAACACCTGATCTAAAGATATATATATATATATATATATATATATTAAATCAAATCTAATGAATAAATACCTGGAAACCTCTACATATGCTAAACACCTGATATACCCAGTGAATGACCTCTAAATCCCTAGATCTGATCAATAAACACAATCTGAATTCTGTCACAAATCCACCCCTAAAAAGCGCTGGGTTTTCATCCAACTCTTCTCCAATCTGCTGAAGGTTTGCGTCCTCAGAGATTTTAGCTGAATCACAGATTTAAGCTTCACAATACTCAGAATATTTTTAGCAACAAAAGATATTCCAAATGCTTTGCCCTCAACTTATTTTAAAGGCTCCCAGGAACTTCTAGAAGAAGTCAACTTTATTTAATATGTTATTTTATTTATTTCCATAATAATTAAATTAATTAATTAAAGTTATCCTTTTGAAGAAATCTTAATTTTTGGACAACTTAAATTAATTAAATTAATTAAACCATTTTAATAGAAATTTGGGGACATTACAAATAACACAACCAAAATCATTGACAAGTTATTTTAACTCTAGACCATAAAAGATAATAAATCCACTATTAAACAAGCCAATACAATCAAACAAACATTATCATACCAATTACTATCTTTTAATCACATGAGCAAACAAAAATCATTTGAAATATACAAAATCATCTTTATAATAAATATAGAACTAAAATAAAAACCAACTAATCACAATCACACGAATCTATATGTGTGTGTTAATTCTCAAAAGATCTATATACTCCCAAATATCATGATCTTCCACCCTCTCTACTATGATGCTCTCCCTCGATACTGTTCTATGATGGTAAAAATATCTTGCATCCACCTCAGATAATAAGAACTTACTTAGTCCATTTATATCAATATAGATGGAAATAAACTAATAATAAATTATATAATTACCACTGTAATAGCCATGCCAAAATGCATATAAGCTAATCGTAACCATACAATTTATACTGAATAAATGTTCTCAAAATAGAGATTTAGAATGGAAAATGCATTAGTTCAAATAAAAAATCATAGCAAAATACATTTGATTATTCCACACAACTTAGTATACTAAGTAATTTTTAAAATAGGTGTTGTTTCTTAAGGATAGGTTATGATGTAACATAATATACACATATAGTATCTACATTAAAAACCCATTATAAATGTATATATAATACACAAATAATGACAATCATTGGAATAATAATAATATGATTGTATCCATAAAACCTCTAGGCCATCCCCAAATGTATCCATGCCAATGAATGCAAAGTCCTTATTAACATCACCTAGGCATGTATCAGCTACCATATCATCAACTTCATCCACCACAAAAACTTTCCACTACCATAAAAATAACTACCACTCTTGAACTCATTACCTCCACTCTACCAATTCTCTTTGCCTCCTCTAGTGTCATTTAGAAATCTACCACAACTAGTGATTGTGGGATAAATTTATATTCTCATGCCATAATTTATGTCTTCCTTATCCCTGACCACCCTATTCCTACTAGTTATGGTTTAAATACCCTTAGACATGAGTTTTACAATTTGATTCCTTTTTTCACCACCCACACTTGATTTTCATGTTTATATATTAATGACACCATGTTAATATGTATCCTTAATGGACCTATAACTTGTGACTATTACCAAAAGTTTAGAAGTTCACTCTGCCACCTCTTTCTCAAATTTTTAGCTTAAATAGGTCAAAGGAACCATTAACACTATTATATTACAGACAGGGAAGTCCAAATTTTTGAAGTGTTTCCAATGATGTATTCAAGGTGGACAAGGGTGTGCATGAAGTGACAAGTTTTCTAACATGAAAATGATAAAATGTGATTCAATGTGCTTTAGTGTTCATGTATGGATCTTTAGTGTTTGGCTAGTTAGGCAGGTTAATAGATGATGTTGATGATGTGATCATGTTTCAGAGGCCTTATGGGGTGTCAAGAGTACTTGGAGTGAGTAATAAAGTTATAGGTTTCCATTTGGTTCATCCTTGTGGTCATCTAGGCCTTGTTGGTCTTTTGTCAAATCAAGCTAAGAGAGAAGGTTGGTGCTATCATAATTCACATATGTGAAGGTCTCAGGACTATTTTTATATATGTATGGAATATCATATGATATTATAACCTATGTTTAAAATTTTAGGTCCATTAGATATGTATTTAAAAATTTATTAAAGGTCAAATAGGGCTTCCTAGGATGATTTCATCATTTCCATAGTCATTTTAGCACAAAAGTATGACCTTTGGATTTAAATTTTCAAATTTGTGAAGGAAACCAAACTACATTATCTAATTCATATCTTGATCATATGAAATAATTTGAAGATGGTATAAAAATCAAAGTCATAAAGGACTCCAAGGGATATCCATAAAAGTTGACTAGAAGGTTTGACTATTCGTACAATTATAGATTTTGTGTTTCAAAGTTGACTATGTGGTTGACTTTCTTTTGTTAAAAACCCAAGAAGATTATTTGAATTTGTTTTGATGTTATTTTTTATGTTTCATGTTGAATTATCAATTGGAGAGTCATTTAGATTCCTTGAGGGTTATGTGTGTGGATTTTAGAGGTTTGACCAATCCATCTTCATGGTCAACCATTGCTTCAAATTTGGTTTTGCATTCGTTCATGGGGTTTTCATGTATGAGGCCATAGTTTTTTATAATTTTCATATGCATAAGGGTGTTGTGATAGATGTAATAACTTAAGTAGGTGTTATAGGTCATGTGTCATGGGTCTATGAATGTGGAAGTGATCTTGTATTCAAAGTTTTCTTGAAGAAGTGTCATAAGTGTGTATAGGTCTCCATGGGACCTAAAAGTACATTTAAGCCTATTTAAAAAAGGGTAATGCTTAAAGATAACCTATGTAGTTTGCTGATTGATATTTTTTGGGGTTTCAAATGCCTTAGTAGTGAAGTCATGTGTTATCAATGACAAATAAGGTTATGAGCATGATGTTTGTATAAGGACCTACATAAATTATGAAGGGTTCTATACTTGTATGAGGAGATCAAAGAAAAGGTGTATGTTGTGTTATAGTAGTGGATGAATTAAGAGGTAGATCAGAGTAAGGACTATGTGTATGACCTTTTAGTCATGTCTCTAATGTTGTGACTGAGTTATTGTATGTTTGAAGGTTGAAGGTGATCGAAGAAAGATAGAGTGTTTTGGATGTTTTTAAGGTTGAAGAGGGTTGATAATCAATGTTTCTCCATCAAATTGGATTGCAATAAAATTTGTGTAGCTATTATCATCATTAGGTGTTGCATTGGTGCTCAACATCTAGGGCAAGCTGGTGCTTCTCCATCATAGGGCTTGGTGTTCCTTATGAAGTGGGTGATTCACTAAAGTCTCTTGTTTGTAATCAACTTATAAGATATGTATTCTATGTTTTTGTAGGATTGAGAGTGGGTTTTATCTCCCATGAGGGTTTCCGACATAATCCATGTGTTGTGTGTTTGATCTTAAATTATCTTTCTTATTCATTGTTATGAATGATGTGTATGCTTCATGAATGATTGTGGTGATTGATTAAGAGTTTGAAGGGATTGAAATTGAAATTTGAATAGCTTGCATAATTGATTCACCCCCACCTCTTAGTGATTATACCTCTAATAATTGGTATCAAATTCAAGTAATTTGGATAAGTTACAACAACCTCAAGGAAAATATCTTAGGTACTCAAATATGGCTAATCATAAAGATAGAAGGATTTATTCAACTAAGAAAAACTTCAATAGGTCTGAAAGTGATACTAAGTGTATTGATCATGAGAAAAATGAAGGTATGAAAAATGGATATCATCTTGTAAAATATGAATATTCACATAATAAAGAGGATGAAGTAAAAATAATGGAAGATTTGGTGCTCTAAAGAAAGGAAAGTCTGATGTTAAGGACTTTGGTCAAAAGTCAATATGAACTAGTCAGAAGTCTCAAAGAAAAATTAAGTCTCAAAGACATTGAACATGAAAATGTTATTTTAGAAGTAAATATTTATATGAATAACACTTATAAAGATCTCAAGGTCAAGGAGGATGAGTATAATAAGGTTAGAAGGGATATGGAGTCATTAAGAGAGAAATTGGTTGAGATAGCTTCAAAGAAACTTGAAGAGAGTTGTGAGCCATCTAGAAGATTTGGTATGGACAAAATTCATACTTGTGAAAAAAAATTATATTCTAAAGATTAAAGTAACCATCATTAATTCAATAATAACATGTCTTCCTCAAGATTGATTCAAGGAAGAAGCACTTCATTTAGTAATTGGGGAACAAGGTATATGAATGTTTTCAAGGGTTATTACTTTTCATGTAATAAATGTGGGCATAGTGAAATAGAATGTAGATATAAATATTCATTGAGAAAAAGGAATATAATTATATGTTATATCTGTAATAAGGAAGGAAATATTACAAGATTATGCAATGAGAAACACCTAAGGATGGTTAGTCAAGTTAAGAAGACATCTATGAAGTGGGTCAAGAAGGAAGACAAGAAAGTGACATCTAGTCACATTAGAACAATGAACTAAGATGGGTTATTTTACAAGATAGACTAAGAATCAGATGTAGAGGTTTATGAAGATTATTTATTATCAAAATTAGTTGATATGACATATAAAGATAATAAATTTTAGTCCTATGATGAGGACTGGTGTGTTCCATTATTATAAGACAATAAAGTTTGGAGTTTCTCTACTAAGCTTCTTAGAGATATTATTAAATTAGTAATGAAGTAGGTTTTAAGGATTCATGGGGTCCTAAGATACGTTTTAGAATTATCATCAAGTTCATCTTGTGTGGAGAAGAGCAATGGTGGTTTACACTAGGTCTGTCCTAGACCTTGTCTAGACCCTAGTCAGCTTGTTGAGGCATGAGGAGGATTTGAGATGACTTGATATGATGCATCCATGATAAAAAAAAGTAGGAGGTTTGATATGTTTATTCAAGTGGTATTTTTATCTAGGTATTTTTTCAAATACATATATTATGGATCAATGTTCAAATTTGTAGTTTTTTGTGGAGAGACAAGGACTAATTTTATATAGCATATGTTTTTTGAGTTAGCTAAACCAAGTGAAAAGATGAGTTAGCTATTGGAGATTTTTAATATATACATATAGATAATTTCAATGATTTTTATCTGATCTGAAAATGTGATTTAATGTGAGAAAAGTCTTTATGAAGTTTTGACTATGTTTGGTAGACGTAAGAAATGGTAGACGAGGTCAACATGCCGAGTTGATTAGGATTGTTTATCAACATAAATAAAATTTTAAAATGTTTGGAGGTATGTTAAAAGTCACATAGAATTTTTAGGTGAATTATAATTAATAATATGGAGGCAATGTCTTTTAGGAGTTATACAATGAAGACATGCTCAAGTTGATTGATGTTCTGAGTTATCACAATCAAGGTATTGATTGTGAGTATGCAAAATTATTATTTTAAGTTATTGTGAAAATTTTTCCTAAAGTATTGAGTATAATATGTGAATGAAAATGACCTTAAGGTCATAATGGATTAATTTTAATGATGTATTGTATTTATTTGCTTTTTTATAAAGAGTCAAATGTGTGACAAAAGTCTGTCATATTTGAGATTTCTTATGTAGTCCTATATAACTATGTGTTGCTAAAGATAGAGTTATTTGTATAAAGATAAAGGGGGAGTTATTGTTAGCTAAAATGAAGAAATAATTCATTTTTCACTATATCTAAAAATGGTTAATATTAAAATCTTTCTTGGTTGTCTTTGAAAGTATAAAGCTTGTAGTAGTAGCCTTAATCAACATACGCTTGTAGAATGTAGAGTAAACCATGATGGATTGAAAATAGATGGGAATGAGATCCTATTGAGAAATTATAGAGAATAAATTTTTGTTAATAAGGAAATTAATAATGTCTAAATGTTATCCCAAGAGGGATAATGTTCTGTGTTAATTTATTATTAGACCTAGTGTGAGCCCTACCTCACTTAATGAGGCATGTGAACCAGATTCCAAGGTGATAAATAACATAAGATAATTTTCAAAGTCATAATAGGATGTTTTAAATATTTTCAACATGGGATGAAATTTCAAAAATCATCTATAGTGGCAGAAAGGTCAAGGTTGTGGTGTAGTCCTTGTATGAGAGACCTAGAGTAAAAACACAAGCTTGAAAGCTTAATAAGGTAAGAGGTATGTGACCTATATAAATATGATTTATAACCTAAAAATCATGAATTAAAGTTATTTTACATATTTAAAATGTGTCAAAATCAATACAAAAAGTTTCTTAGTGCTTACAAGAGTCAAAGTCTGACTAATGATTAGACCTATCATGCTAGTGGCCTGGTGAGGTCCAAATCAAGGGTTAAGGTGAGTTCCTAAATTTTTTGAGCATATATAATCATGGATTGTGGTTTTATATGGTGTATTAATAATTAGGACCAATTTTGAGGTCAAGTCCTAAAGAGGAAAGTATAAAAGGTTATTTTGTGATCTCTTAAGGTACCTAGAATAAAGACTCCTATCCTGAGAAGAAGTTTATATTACTCTTTGGCACATATGGAATATGCATGGGAATATGATCCATTCATGGTAGATGGGTAAAGGTCATAATAATAATCTCCAATCATTGGTTTTAGATTAAGGACCTGAGCTCTATGAATGATTGCTAAAACTGTAGACATGGTTAAATCCTCCTAAAACCCTAATGAAATACTTGATATTGAAAATCTTGTTGTTAAGTATCCATAATGAATTGGTTGATAAATTTAAATACTTTATGATGTATTGGAATCCTCCAGGGTTATCTAGGTGTGGTTGAGTGATTATGAGGGTGAATGTAAGCTATAAGAAAACCTAGATTTGTAGGAGATTTGATGTTATAGGCAGTGTTGATAAAATCAAAGATGCTAAGTGGATGGATGACAGAGTTAAATACTTGTATTTTATGATCCTATATGTTTCTAAGGAGGAATAGTTCTTAAAGTGTTCAAATTTGGGCATATAAATAGACTAGTTGCTAAAAAGGCTAATGGTGAAACCAATGAAGAAAACTAGTCTGAGTGTGAAGAGGTTTGAGGATGTGAAATCAGTTTTTTAGGATGAAATAATGAACTTGGATATGTATTAGAACAATTTTATCTTTTATACATGTATTTTAAGTTGTTTATAATCTTGTGTAGCTGTCAAAATGTTGACTTAGTATTGATATATTTATGTGTTGTATGACTATGTAGAGTAGTGTTTTATTTTGGGTTTGCAAGTTGAAATCTTGCACTAAGACCATCTTATTTTTTTTATTTATAATGTTACAAAATTATCATAGACTATTTTTAATGTATTTATGTTCATAATAAGTGCCTATGTCTGTATAGATAGTCAAATTTATTTGATTATTATTTTAAGCTTGGTTACTGTTCTAAGTGATCTCTCTGAAGTAGTGTTCCTAAGGTGTTTTGATCTATGTTGGAGTAACCAAGGAGCATGGATGTGATGAATAGGTATTTTAGGTTCAATACATGTGATTTATTCATGTGGTTATGTGATAAAATAATTTGTATACTTTAAAAGTCTAAGACAATGTTTTCAAGTGTTTGAAGGCCTAATAGGCCTAAGGGATAATTATGAGGTTCAAAGGGTGAAATATTATAAAAGGTAATATTGAAAAAAATTAATCTAAAGGGAGTTATTTTTTATGGTTAAAATTAAGTGTTTAATCTATTGTTAAGGTCTATTTGTTCAAAATAGGTCTAAAGATGACTTATGCTAATGAAGGTTTGAGTTGGTCAAGATGGTGTGTTGTCAATGAGCAGGACTATGAAAATCCTTTTATAAATGGTATGAAAAATTATAGGGGGATATTATATCATATCTCATAGGTAATAATTTATTTATTTTGTCTTTTAAATCATTTCTAAAAATTTTAGGTCCTTAGGATCAGAAGATGAGCCCACTTTGTCATTGTGTCAAAGGGGGAGAAAGTGCTTAAAGAGAAAGAAAGAGTTTGTGCATAAAATTTGTGTTGGTGTTGACATAAATTAAAAATGGGGATATTTTAAAAGTGTTTTAAATTATTTTTCCAAGGTGTCTGAGGGTGTGCATGAGGTGACAAGTGTTCTAGCATGACAATGACAAAGTGTGCTGTAGTGTTCATGTATGGATCTTCAGTGTTTGGTTGGTTAAGTAGGTTGATGGATGATGTGATCGTGTTTAAGACGCCATATGTGGTTTTAATATTTCTTTTATTGAGTATGTAAGTGATAATTTTACATTTGGTTCATCCTTGTGGTCATCTAAGCCTTGTTGGTCTTTTATCAAATGAGGCCGAAAGAGCAAGTTGGTGCTATCATAATTCACATGTGTGAAGGTATCAAGATTAGTTGGATATATGGATGGAATATCATATGATAGGATAACCTATATTTAAAATTTAAAGTCCATTGTATATGTATTTTAAGATTTATTAAAGGTCAAATAGGGCTTTTTAGACTAATTTCATCATTTCCATACTTTGTCATTTTAGGAAAAAAATATGACCATTGGAATTTGAATTTTCAAATTTGTGAAGGAAACCAATATGCATTGTATGATTCATATCTTGATAATATTCAAGTATTTTAAGATGGTATAAAAATAAAATTCATAAGGGACTCAAAAGGCTATCCAAAAAATTTGACTAGAAGGTTTGAATGTGTGTACAGTTGTAGATTTTGAGTTTCAAAGTTGATTGTGTGGTTGACTTTCTTCTATTAATAACCTGGGAAGAGTAATTGAATTTGTTTTGATGATATTTTATATTCCATCACTTAATTAAGTGATATAGGTCATGTGGCATGGGTTTATGCATGTGGAAGTGATCTTGTATTCCAAGTTTGCTAGAAGAAGTGTCATAAGGGTGTATAGGTCTCCATGGGACCTAAAAGGACACTTAAGCCTATTTGAAAGAGGGTAATGATTAAAGGTGACATATGTAGGCTAGTGATTGATATTTTTTTAGGGCTTTTTATGTCTTAAGAGTGAAGGCATGTGTTTTGGCCAACAAGGAAGGTCATGAGCATGATGTTTGTATAAGGACCTAAATGAATTGTGAAGGGTTCGAAACTTATATGAGGAGAGAAAAGAAAATGTGTATGTTGTGTTAGATTGGTGGATGAATTGAGAGACATATCAAATTAAGGAGTGTTTTTATGACATTCTGGTCATGTCTATGATTTTGTGACTGAGTTCTTATAAGTTTGAATGCTGAAGATGAGCAAAGAAAGATAGAGTGTTCCATATGCTTATTTTGGATGATTTGAAGTGTGAATGAAGACTTGAATGAGTGTGTGGGTTAAAAATAATTGATCATTAGTGTTTATCCATTAGATTGGATTAAAATCAAAATTTTTGTGGTGTTTTCATCATTAGGTGTTGTGTTGGTGCTCAACATCTAGGGCAAGTTGGTGCTTGTGATCCTAGGGGTTGGTGTTCCTTGTGAAATGGGTGATTCACTAAAGTCTCTTGTTTGTAATAAAATTATAGGATAGGTATTCCATGTTTTTTTAGGCTTGAGAGTGGGTTTTATCCCCCATGAGGGTTTTCAACATAATCCATACATTGTGTGCTTGATATTGCATTATCTTTCTTGTTCATTTCTATGAATGATGTGTATGTTTCATGAATGATTGTTGTGATTGATTAAGAGTTTGAAGGGATTGAAATTGAATTTTGAATAGCTTGAATCACTGATTCACCCCCCTTCTCAGTGATTATACATATAACATAAATTCTTCCCAAAATATATTACCAAAAGGAATTGTTGCATTTTCTACAGATGTTCCAAAAGGATTAATACTCTCTCCTTAAATTCTATGAATGTATGAGCAAAACTAATCCTCTAATTTCAATCCATATTAGAGGATTAATAGTCAATTTTTAAATATCCATGGCCTCTAATTCCCTATCCAAGACACACCTAAAACTTGGATTAACCAATTTATCCCCCACCACCTTTATCTATGCTTTGTCAAGGAGAATTTTAGAAGATTGCTAACTAAAAAAGATATAATTTAAAATTGAATCTACTCTGAATATCCATTTGAATATATTCATCACTAGTTACCTCCCAAATTTCCTTTCAGATGATTTTAGTTGGGACCCAAAAAATGTTCCTTATTCTTCCTTCTGATACCACTCAAAAATCCACATCACACTTTTCCACAAAAAATAAAGTTGTTCCATAGCCATAAGTTCATTGGCCCATCCCAATGTTTTCACCAAATTCCCATCCCAATACCAACATAAAAAAAACAATTCACACAATACATATAATATGAACTGCACTAGACCATAACCACTAGTAGTCAATGAATAATTATAATCACTTTAATCTCATAACATGCAAATGAATGAAGAGCCTCTATCATTCCATGATTACACAATCAATCCCCATGAAACCACACATCCTTTCTTCAATCAATATAAGGAAGAAGGAAGATTCACATAAAGCTTAAGTAGTAAAATTACATGTGTGACATGGCCCCTTCCCTCCTTAAGCACACACATCCACCTAAGCTAATCATTTTGAATTTAATTTTGATAAATCATCATTACCCAAATAATCATGGAATTAAATAATATAGAAACATGTGATGTGAAAATAGTGAGGATATTAGCTCATCCAAATACTCAACCAACCATGTCCTCTAAACCAAACAAAAAATTAAATGGATTATCAAACACCAATTCATCCACTTGATTAATGCCATAGTTGGCTAGGAAATTTGTTGTTGCATTAACTTCCTAAAATAAATGCATCGCTACCTAGTCTAAGAAGGAATCCAAAAGTTTCCAAGTTCTCCCTAAAATTTTCTCAATATTCCAAGATTTTGATCTCTAACTTTGATGAGCTTGAATTAATAACATCAAATCATATTCGATCTAAATTAATTGAATCCAACATTGTGCCAAAAGTTTAAGACAAAAAAACCATGGCCTAAACCTTTGAATCATTAATAGTATTGTCGACTAAAGATTTAAATGCATCTCTAATTAAAAAATCCTTATAAATCCATTATGATGCATCCAGATCCAAAGGCCCCCAGATTACCATAGGTTTCCCCTTTAAAAATCACCTTAGAAAACCCCCCAGAAGAGGGAACCCATTCAAAATGGTCCTCCCATATCCTAGAGGAATAAAATGTATGAAAAAAATTAAGATAGATCTACAACTTATCTTACTTATTGAATCTAATATAAGATAAGTTAATCAACTAACATATATTACGATACTTTATATATCAGGAGCATAACCAAACTAGACCCACTAAACCTAGGAAAGGGAGAACTTATCACACAACATTAAACGAGAGGGTTACAAAGCCTATACGAGAATAATATCATGAAATAACCATAGATAGGTTTTTTAATTCATAAAATAAAATCTAATATAGTTTTAACAAAGCTTATAACTTAAAGGGGGATGATTTAAAACAAACAAGGGATCATAGTAGGAAAATGGGGGCCTAGATAACCTAAGGTGGAAGGTGGCGAGCCTAGAAAATCCTATAACTAAACAAATTTTAAGTTTAGAGGTAATATAAGAGAGGAGTTATACATTCAAACCTATTGCTTTGTGCAATATCTATCTATCTATCAAATGAAATAAAATTCTTTAGAGATACTTAACTTTGAACAAATCTACTGAGTTTCAATCTCGACCTTGGCCGATGGTGCTTTGTAAGATATTGTTATGGATTTGTAAGGATAACACTAATTAAAATAAATTCTAGGATAACATATTAATACTTGAATCCAAGACTTACCACAAGACAATCTATCTTTCCTCCAAGTTAAACCCTAAGCAATGGCTCTTTCAAATGTATATGTAACAAAATTGTGAGTTGTAATAATGAAAAAATTAATGTTCCTCTCTATTATATTAAAGTGAAGATTATATTTATAGTAATGGATAGGCCTTAACCCTTCTAAAATTTTATCTGACAAGGTTATCTTACCATAATCCAATTTTAAAAATTTACCATTCAACCTTGAACTAGGTCGACCTAGGCCAACCTTAGTTATGTAATGTGTGTCATAACTTTTGCAACTAGGTTGAACATGGTTGACTTGGTAGGGAAATGAGTTTTTGATTAGTTAGGGGCTATTTGAAAAGATAATTACTTAGGGATTTGTATAATCAATATTTTTTACTTAGGTAGTTGGACAAGTAGGATTTGTAATTATTTTAGGTATGATATAATTAACTGACAATATTGTAAATCACCAATCATTGGCCCACCCCTTTCTTCACGCATGATTTAAATCATGCACTCATAGAGATTGAAACTAAATAAGTTATTACAAGATAGAAAGCATATATAAATGATAAAGTTTTAAAATATTATATGTATACATATTCCCCAAGCAAAACTCATCACATGTCATGTGAGTGTAACATGGGATGGTGCTTTGATAAAGAACATAACATTTCACAAAACTAAGATAAAAAATTATAGTGAAATTTAGATATTAGATGATAGTAAATAGTTTTTGAAAATAATTGAAAGTGCCTCATATATACCTTTACTTACCTTTATTATTTAATGGTTAAATATTGTATTTTTAGTCTTGATTGTGGATGGAATAGTAACTACATTGGAAAACACCTAGGGATACAAGGTTATATAGAAAAAATAAGCAATCAAAAAAATCATGGTAAATGGTAAAATATCATAACTAAATGAATCACCTTGAAAATTGTCAAGATGGGATGATACAGGCTAAGTTAGAACCAAAAATACTAAGGAAAATGAATAAAAGAGGGTGAATTTGGTAACAAAAAAATCCAAGGCTACCAAATGACTGAGAGACCCTAAAAATACATCCTAGGTAAGAAAATTAATAATCCAGATCAACCCAAGGACACATGAAACTGAATAATGGAACCAATATCAATGTGAGAGAAGTAATATTACATACTCAAATAAATATGGGAAAAAGTGAATTAAAAATATGAAAAACGTCAATGAGATATAAGTAACAATCCATACTCAAATAAATATGGAAAAACAAAAAATGTAAACAACATTGATGGAAGAGAAGTAGCAATCTATACTCAATAAATAATGGAAACAATAATAGGTAAATTTGATAAAATAGCCCATAAAAAGATGAAAAATAAAATTCAAGGTCCCCAAACATAACTAAGGTAAATCTGAGAAGGATTAATCAATGATTAAGAAAGTATCTTGCATAAATTCAAAGATGTAGCTTCTATTCTAGTGATGTAGCTTCTATTCTAGTGATGGGTGAACTAAAACAATCATATTTTGAGCATATCTAAAAGAGGTAAAAAATAGGGAATATAAAAATTGGGAAAATATTAAGAAATAGAGTTACCTATTAATGGGGAAAATGAATATGGGTAGTGGGGGAAATGAAGATGATACTAAGGTGAAAATATAATCTTTATTAGAGACAAGACACTCAAAATAAGTTGGCAAGACAAAGAGGCTATCAACATTAAGAACCCTAGAAAACTCATGCTATCCAAAAAAAATGGGTTAACAAGTTAAGTATAAATATCATCCTATAAAGGATATATATGCATTAAATTTAAAATGGACCTACCTTCCCACAATGTGTCCCTTGTTCTTTAGGACCCATTACAGAGCTACTAGTCTACTGTGAAGATTACGTTGCTTGAGAAATTAGGTGACATTATATATATTTAAAATTATGAGACCTCTAATCCCAATATACTATCCTACCTCACCCCAATGAACCTCAAATCTATGATTAGGCTAATTTTGGAGTTTGAGCTTCAACTAGGATAGGAGACGTGCCTAATAATAATCACATCTTTTGGTGTGATTTTGAACTTTGAATATTTATTTTTTACTTTAATCATTATATTTTGTTTCATTTTTTTGTTTAAATTTTGAATTTTTATGGATTTTATGTAGTCCTCCTCCATATGGATTTGGAAGAGCTAGACATGGGTGCTAAAAATGACTATCACTAGAGAACTTACACTTTATGGTTAGGAAAAAGAACTTAGAGAACATGGTGTCTAAGACTCCTATACTTTCACATTAAAGAGGAATGTGATCTAGAAATCAACCTTGGTGTGCCCATAGTGAAATGGGATAGGGAGAGTGTGGAAGTAAACATGTAATGATTGAGCTACCTCAAATCCTAAAAAATGTGTATTTTTTATATGGTACAATGACATGTTAGTATGAATCATCATCAAAATAAATAGTGTATGTGATGGGAGACATGATAATATATTTCTTAGTGTTACCATAAAATAATATGATAATCTAAATTATAGAAAATATAATTCTCAAATAGTGTCTTATCTTACAGGTAAAAACACCCAGCTAAGGTTGAAAGCAAAATCAATTTATGGAGTAAACATTTGTGAGGAAGGCCTGATCTTATCTGAGGTCTTACATTACAATTCATAATAAAATCAAGAGGCATAAAAATGGAGGGTTTTTATGGTGATTATGGGTACTTTTTTGGGAAATGTTTTATATTATCCAAGGCATTACACTATAAATCATAAAGAGAAAACCAATTAGTTGTAAAAATTCATCTAGAAAGGATCATAAAGTTTGTAAAGCAAGAAAGCAAAAGACCAAAAGAGACTTGAAGGTTGACTGACAAAATGAAAGAGTAGAATTTTATTCATGAGGAATTGTTGGGTCCCATCCATGGTACTATGATGCAAACCCATGAACTAAATAATATATGGAAGGTATCAAAGAAAGACTAGAGGACCAATGAGAGGAACTAAGGCTAC
Source organism: Torreya grandis (assembly GCA_037957365.1). Classification (NCBI taxonomy): domain Eukaryota; kingdom Viridiplantae; phylum Streptophyta; class Pinopsida; order Cupressales; family Taxaceae; genus Torreya; species Torreya grandis. The sequence goes on along the minus strand of JARHVA010000513.1, from coordinate 190,277 downwards.
TAATATTGATGTGATGTTCCACAATAAGAAGTTTTGAAATGAATAACCTACAATAAGTTTTAGCATCACTGTATATATAAATATTTGAAAGGAATGTAAGATAATAATAGTATTTTAAATTAAAATAAAAATTTAAGTAAAATGTTTCTTTAAAAAATGAGCATTTCTTTGAAGATATGGCCCTTGTTAGTTTATAATATGTATGTGTTAGGTCAAAGAATGTCTTTGACCAAATAAAGACCCCACTAATTTTGGGTGTTCTTACCTTCTTTGTAATGGTTATAATATAGTTTAAGGAATAAATCACCAATAATGAAAGTGTGGACTTTGACCTTTTTGTTATGTTGTTTATAAATTTAAGCTTTGCATTAGCAATTATGTTGTAATGCACCCCCATGATGCTCATCAAGAAGGTCTAAATAATGAATATAGGATTAATTTAAGTTATTCATAAGGAATGATGCTATGAAGAGAAATGTATAAGGAGGGTAACTCAACTTAGATACATAATATAGGTCAAAACCATATACTAATGAAAAAAGGGTTGCCCCAATAGCAGTATGAATGCTAATGTGATATGCCCAAAGTGTAAACTAAATCTTGAGATGATAGTCATAACGAGAATCCAAAATTATATTTTAAAAGATTCTATTAATAATTTTTTTAGTGGACTCTTCTTATCTATTTAATCTAGGATGATAAGGTGTGGAGAATTTATGTGTTATTTTTAATTTAGCATCTAATTATTTTATATCCTTATTTTTTAAATTTACACCATTGCCAAAAATAATGGTGTGGGGTATTCCAAAATGATAAATGATTTGATTTAGTATGAATTTGGATATAAAAATACACATAATATTAATAAGGTTCATAACTTTGACCCATTTGGTGAAATATTTAGTGGTCATGATGATGAAGACATGATCATCAGTAGAGCAAGGTAATTTACCAATGAGATATAATCCCCACATGGAAAAAAATTAATGAGATTGTAAAATTTGAAGATTATTTATGGGTGAGTGAATAAGATCATCATGTAATTGGTAGGGATTACACTTTTTAGTGAATGTGACAGTATCTTTTTCAAGTGTGGGCCAAAAATATCCCATGCAAAGGCATTTATGGGTTGTATCATGCCCTCTATAATGACCATTGTAAATTCCCCCATGTGTTTATTTTAGAACAAAAGGAAAATTATATTGAGTAATATAAAGGAGAAAGGTACCTTCAACATTATGATAATACAATATGTGTGATATTGAAGGACACATTTTCAAGCTTACTTGTGAATTTAAGTCTTTTCATGAGAGTCGATGTAGAGAGGATATTTTTGGTGTTTAATAAATTAAATGATATTATTATACCATGGGCTATATTGATTATTGACAACATCAATATGTAATATAAGAGAATCATTAGTTGTTTTGTAGGGAAGATGGTGACTTTTCATATGTTAATAATAAATTGTGAATCATGAAGGGCTTGATGAGGGTGAAAAATATAAGTAGATGAATTAAGTGAATCAATGATAACATTTTTTTCTCATGTAATTGGTTATATAGTGAAGGATTTGAATTACTTAGCAAGAGTGGTGGTAATTTGATGATATGCGATGATATTTATGATTTTGAATTGGTAAATACCCTTAACCTGATGGCAGATGAGTTTTGAGTCACCTAAAGCATGTAGGTAAGGAATATCTAAATTGATGGTGACTTGTATGCCTAAAATGAGATATTCATACTTAGCCATGTTATTAATGATGTCAAAGGTTAATCAAAAGAGGTATGATCTTACCATGGGGATTAGTTAATATGCATCATGCCCTAGATCCTTGAAAACATTTAGCTTTATATAAATGAAGTGCCCAAGTATCTTCATGAAAATCATTTGTAACTTCAGGTAATTCTTCAATGATGCCTTTGGATTTTGGTTTATAAATTGAAGTGTCTAGTTCATCAAGATTATTTGCTTTTATATCGGTAGTAATTTAATGAAAATATTATTTAATATAAATCCCCTGATTAAGACCTTCAATATAAAATATTTCTTCATCCAAAAGAGTTACCTAAAGATGATTAGTAGCTAAGATAGAGGTGACGAAAGTTGATCAATGATCACTTGGCCTTTAACTGGTTTTTGCAAAATAATTATTAAGTCTAATTCCTTCAAGATAACCATCTATGTTCCAATTATATCTATAGGTAATAAATATTTGTAAAATAAATGGTAAATTTGATCAAATTTCAATGACATTAGTTTGATAGAGCATGTAATGCCTAAGTTTTTTAGCTATGAAATAAATAGTGAAACAATCCCATTCAATTTTCATATAGCATGTCTCATAGTCTATTAAATCAAAATTGACAACTTGTTTCATCTTGTTGGGCTAGCATTGCCCTAATGGATATAGGGTAGAGGAATTATACAAGATGAGAGGATGATCAATAAAAGGTGGTCAAAGAGTGGGAGAATGTAATAATGATTCTTTCATGCTATCTAATGATTTTTGACATGCATTAGTCCATTCTAGAGAAATATCTTTCTTGAGAAGGGAGTTAACTGCATAGATACAATAAGCAATCTTGAAAATGATTTATCATATTTACCCAAGTTTACCAAGGTATATTCATATATCTAAAATGGAAAAAGGAATAGGCATGTTAATAATGGCTTTGATTTTAGTAGGATCTACATAAATTATATGTAAAGGGACTAAGAATCCAAAGATTTTTCATGAGGTAACACCAAAGATGCATTTATAAGGATTATTTCTAACTTTGTATTTGATGAGCTGATAAAAAATCATAGCTAGTTTGTGAAGATGATTTTTTTGATGCTTATATTTATTGATAAGATCCTCTACAGGAGTTTCAACTATTTGATGAATAATATTATGAAATATATGATTCATGGCATGTTGATAAGTGGCACCAACACTTTTAAAACCAAAATGCAATTTAATGTAGTAATAGGTGCACCATTCAATGGAAAAATTGGTTTTATTTTTATCCTTGAGAGTGATATGAATTTGATTATATCTTGAAAAACCATCCATGAGAGATAACATCTCATAGCCAATAATAGAATTAACAATGGCATCGATTGATGGTAAAGGAAAAGTATCTTTAGGACCTGATAAGTTACGATTGTGAAATTTTATATAGATGTGAATAACCATGGTGATTTTAGTGTGTAGATGAAAAATGTTTGATACCCATTCAAATAAGTCTAAATCTTATACTGGATTATATTATACTATGTTAGTTGATATCTTCTAACTATATCAACCTAGTTAATATCATTGTTTTAAAGGTTTAGGTTGGTTCTGGGTATTGAAATAGTATATATATGGTTCATATTTCATTCATATAATATCATATCACATTCATATGCTATGTTTGTTCTCACATTTCTATCCGAAGGGGTATTTAAGAGAGTTAAGAGAGTTAGTGGTTTATAACTTTATCTTGAAATTCTTGTCTTGTGGTTTCACTAACACTTAATAGGAGTAGTCATTGGAAGTACCTAACTAAGGATATTAATGTGTTCATCCAATCATTTTATGTCTTCAACCTCTAACAATCTCTTCCAAATTTCCACTTGATATAAGGGGGAGATTGAAGTGTTTATAGGTTTACCCCAAGGTAAGTATTTATATCTCTACACTATTTCCATTATTAACTTCATATATTATACATTACTTTATTTATTTTATGTAGATGTATGTGGGTATGTCATTATTTAGGATATTCCCTTTACCAAATAAGCTGGTATAGATATAGGATTTCTTAGAATTTTCATTAATCACTTTAGGTTGCATAGACCCCATTTGGTTAACCATTGCATCTTACCTATTTTTAACCATATAACCAATCATTTAATTTATTATTTACCCCTTTAAATATAGTTAATTTATTTTCATAGTTACAACCAAAAATATAACCATTTACCTTTGTTGAGGTCTAGTGAGATGTATATCCTTGTGTCACAAGATTAGGCTTTGGAAGCCTTTCCTCCTAACATTTGAGTTTTAGGTTATCCTCTATTATATCTATAGATATAATTTATCTTTATTTTATCCTCAAAGATTATGCAAGATCTATTCAATTGACCTTATTAAAGCCCCTTTTATTGAGATAAAGAGGATATTTGTAAGTCATACTAGCCCATACATATAGACAACATGAAAAAATTCCACAGAGATGGACATAAATTCATGGCTAGTGTACATGATTCAAGATGGGTTATGTAAATGGAATTGGTTATGAATAATTGAAGTTTTTGTGGGAAAGAACCTATTGAAAGAAACAATCAATAAATGCCTTGCTGGTCACTTTGGGCTTGATAAAACTTTGGCATAATTGAGTGACTAATATTATCACCCATATATGATCTTGGACATGGAAAAATTTGTATAAAGGTGTAGATTTTTCCATCATGAAAAATTAAAACTTAATAATAGATGACTTTATCATCTATTTCCTATTTTGGATAGATCTTGGTATGCATTAAGCATAGGTTTCATTCTTAGGATAATAATAACTCAACAAGGTAATGACTCTATTTTTTATCATTGGTATATTTTGAAATATGGATCAATTTTTAGCATGAAAAAATATTAGTGATGCCACCAATATTTCTAATGTATTCTTTAAAGTTATAAGATTTCATTGGTTTCCAAAAAGTATCATATTAGATAGGGATACTAAGGTTTTACTATTACATGATTTTAGCATGATATTAGACTTTATTTCAACCTATAATCCTAGAAAGTATGGGGAAATTAAGGTGATAAATCATAGTCTTGGAAATATTTTGAGATGTTTGCTTGGTGATAAGCCCAAACTATGGGCTATGGTGTTAGAAAAAGCTAAATTTACATTAAATTTTTTAATTAATATAAGTATATGTATGATTATTTTATATATTTTTTATGGGAGCAATCTTATTTAAGTATGAAAACTGAGAAACAAAACTAATATGAATAGAAAAGGTGTTTAAAGTGAAGCGTACACACAAGCCATGCATTGTCCATATGGAGGTGAAAAAGAGACTAAAGGAAAATGGTAGGAAATACAAAGAGCATGTTGATAAGATAATTTTAAGAGTTTAAGAATTTGTATTGGTGAATTTATGTAAGGATATGTTTCTAAAGAATGCGTATCATAATATCAAATGAAATCAAATTAGACCTGTGATGAGTTCATACAATGGCTCATTATATCCAAGAAAGAACCTCATTTTCTATAAAGAAAATTCCTTTTGTGTGGATTTAGATGTACATTATATTAATTATTACTAATCCAAAGTATACATGAGAAATTTAGGCTTGATTATTTTATGTGAGTTAATGTTTCTTGTTTTCACTACTTTGTTCTAACCTTTTGCTTAAAAAGCCACTAGTTTTATATATACAAGTCATATATATGCATTATAAAAAATACTATGTTTTGGATGAGTAATAATACTTCAGAGGATTAATTAAATCTATCATGGACTAGCTCATACCAAATTTGGTTATCCCCAGGATAGCTCCAAATTCCATTAGTTTGGCTTTGAAGTTCATCAGTCTAACTCTTAAAACACCCAAACCAGCTTTGGAGTTGCCTAGACTAGTTCATGTGACCTCCAAATGATTGAAAAAATATGTTTAGATGCTTTTGAATCATGGTATAAACCATGCATTCTTGATTATAATCATTCAAGGATATTTTTAGAACATTTCTAATATTCATGTATAAAGCTACCAAAGATAGTATTCCTATTTTTAAAACATAGTATTTATATAAAGTTTTCTTAAACATATATATGAATATCATGGAGAAAATTTACATTTAGAATGAATATAGCTGCAACTTCAGAAGATTTTATAACTAGAAACAACCAATAATACAACATGAAGACTTACATCAACACTCTTCCACTAGTATTACCCTTAAAACATGGAAGGAGGTTGTAACCTTTTCTATTTCAATAAACAATATTCTAGTCATTCATAATCTTGTTAGGTGGTTATTATATTTTGATTAATTGTTTTAAAAGCACTGTGATATATAAGAAATGTCTTCTTGCTGATTTAGAGGTAGATATAGTGTGGATTGAATAATAAGTTGTTGAGAGTTATCAAGCATTTCCAGATTATAAGCACTTTTTGAGAGTTAATAAAGAATTGATTACATGACATTCCCAAAAATATAGTGTTGATCTAAATCATATTACAAGGAAGATTAAGGGCCCACTCAACCAAGTAAGTGTGGTATTTTATGATATTTATATGCTTATATTTTTTAGTATTTGATCTTTCATTTTAAGAAAAGTGTCGTGTGACATAGTTTACCCTATGGGACTCTGTGTTAAGTACATGTGTCTTTTCATTTAGTTTATTTTCAATTCTTCATATTTACAATCATTTCATTTTATAGGTATTTCCTTTAAAACCAATTTTAATTTATTTAACTTAGATCATTTGTGTGTTTCCATTTAAATCATTTCAATTATAGCAAGTGTGGTTCCTTTAAAAGTATTTTTACTTCCAATAAAGTGTGTTTCCATTCCAAAGAATTTCAATTTAGCAAGAATGTTTAATTTTACAAGAAATAAAATAGTTTTCAATTAAACAAATTAGATTCAATCTTTAGGAGAAAATGATCCAAACTCTACCCCCCTCAAATAGATAATTTTTAGTTATTGTTCTACGTACCTTACAGTTGACTATTGTTGGACACTGACCCTGGTTTAATATGACATCAATTAAACTTATTTTATTAAATGAAAGTATTTGCAACCCCATCATTTTTGGCACCATTTTAGTGGATTTTATAGGTGTTAATAGGGTATAAAATCCTAAAATGATAGTTGATTAATAAAAACTTCTCATAAATCAAAGAAATATATGAATAGACAAAGCCATTCAAAGGGAAAATACATTCTAAAAGCCCTTCAACAAAACACAAGTACTAATAAGTCACAAGAAAAAGTGTACTAGAATACCTTCTAAGAAAATATTTCCAGACTATTGATTAGGAACCATTATTAGCCTCTCCTAAACTTTGGGATCATTCCCCAAAAGTAGATGCATCCTTTCAAATAAATCATTTTAAAGCTAAAAATATTATAAAATAGATTTTTTAATATCAATCTGATCCATAAATAGTAATTATCCCCCTACTAATAAAAATTGTTTTATTGAAAATGAATTTTAATAAATATGTTAATTCCCAAAATTTGATTAAAAGAATTGACTTTTAAAACTGAATGTAAATTATCTGAACAATTCTGACTATGAGTGTTTTGTAAACTCATATAATTTTATTGTTCAGTTAAAACATTCAATTCACATTTTTATCTTTGTAAAAAGTCTCTTAATTGAATTTCAGTAATTAAATTCCAAATATCAATAATAATTAGAAATTGATAGACTAAGGAAAAATTGAAATAAAATAACAAAATAGAGACTAGAGATTATTTACAAGGTTCATCAATTGGCTATGTCTTAAGGTTCATTTGAACCATTCCATTTAAATAAGATGTAAATACAATGATTAAAACTTGCATCCCTAAATAACTTACAATTGGTTGATCAACCTTTGAAGAACTCTTATCACAGATCACAAATATCCTTCATTTTGAAAATGATCACTTGCAAATATATATCTCTAAAATGGTTAATTTATCTCTCTTAAAAAAGGTAAAACACTCTCATAAATTTTATAAACTACCTTCTAGCCACAAATCCCTCTCTGTAATTTACATGGATTAAACAATATTTTGCAATAGGCAAAATGGGCTCAATCAAGTTATTCAAAATTATGCCCCTATACAAAAATATATGGCTTCTGTAAAATTATGTGTTCCCTTGTATCAGAATAATTCTTTGAAATATAAAATGAAATAAGATTTTATATAGCCAACACTAGATAACAACCCCAAATCACTTGAAGTATGGTTAAACTCTAGATAAATTGCATGAAAATAAGAAGGAATAAAATCTCATAATTTATGGGACGTTGAAATTCCATGCTTAATTTATCAAGATGATTGCCATGGAATATCTTCACATCCAAAAGACAAAACTGTCAACCATTCCAAGAATATCCATGTGGAGTTTGTTAAGGGGTAAAATATCTCCCATTTAAATAAACAATTAAATAAACAAAAACCAAACATGTTTCACCAAACGTGACTCCATCAAAACTATTGATCACTTTTGGGTGGACATGTATGTTAAAAAAGGTAAGAGATAAATTTTAGTCCCATGAACTAAAGGCATGAAGTTTAATATCATTCCCATGCAAATCAGTCTAACTAAAGACCATAACCACTTTCCATGCTACCACTTAACTTACCCACATCCCTACCAAAGTGTAAACGTCTGATTTACCTTTTGCCGACCATTGAATGATCCATGTGTGGTGGATGCATCTTAATAATATTAAGTTATAAAAACATCTCCATTAAACACCAAATTCACCCCCATAAAATAGCATGATCCATGTCCCACCAACCACCAACCACTAAAGTGGGTAACATGCATGCCAAACATAAAGGCGAGGATTTTTTTATTTTGGACTTTATTAAATATCTCCCATGTAAACTATATTCCATGGGAGGAAAGGTAAAGAATGTGTGGAATAAAGTGTTTTATTATTTAAAAATAATATTCCATGGTTTTTATTTTTTTATAACCATCTAGGGAGTGGAGATAATTGACAATTATTAAAATAATATCCAATGGTAAATTAAAAACCATTTTAAATAGGATATTAAAATAAAAGATTATCCTGAACCATATGAAGAGTAAAAATCCTCTACATCAAACCTCCCCAATAAGAACCTTTTGGTCCCCAAAAGGTCAAATCACCCTTTGAATCTGCAAATAGTTCACTCTGTAAAACATCACTACAAAATATCATGGTAATGATTCTAAAATCAAAATAAATCCATGAAATACCAATGAAATAAATATATACCTAATACCAAATTATAGATGGAATTAAATTACCTGCTCAAATACCACATCTCTAAAACAATGAATCTGCCAATCACTACAAAATGATCACCAAGTACAACTACAAACTAGTTTGTTAGTGTAATAAATATATACGTTACTTGTAATCATATTTGACAGTTACAAATAAATTATCAAAATAATGAGGGACTTATATATATGAAAATATCATGCATGGATACAAATTTTTTGAATAATTATTATAATTACAAATGGTTCCCTAAAAGGGTCTTATAAGCCTATATTTGCACAATGTAAAAGACAACATATATACTAAAATGTATTTTTTTCCAAAATAGACATATTGATCATGCCCTATATAATCTTCATATATTATTATCAAGTTTTAAAGATTATTTTTTTCTAAAAATTCAAACATGAGAAAAATAATCCAAGTATGATAAATCTGTCCCTTGGTTTTTTTATACAGGTTACTCCAATAAACCATATTCAAATCTTAAAATCATTTGAAAATATCTCAAAGTTTAAACATGAGTTAGTTCATTTTACCAATGCATTTGGAACTCAAAAAAATATTAGGAGATTAAAAATAGAGCTTATCAAAACCACAAATATGAGAAAATAATCCAAGTATGATAAACTTGTCACTCAGATTTCCTCACAGTTGGTAACTCCAAAATTGTTCAAATTTAAAATATATTCCTTAGAATACCAAAACTAATTTGACCATATGCATGTTAATTAATACCATATCTATGAAAAATAACCACTAAAAAATAAATGATCATTACCATCAAAATAAAAAATGAATGGAGTCATTTGTGGATAACCAGTAGAGAAGTGGTCTTCCTCTAGTTTTGTTTTCAAAAATGGTGGGTTTAAAATAACTTCCTTTTTGCTTATGGATACATCATTCTTCATAGATGTCTTCTTGCAATACTTAGGATATAGTTTTGGATGCAATACCCAACATTTATCATTTTGGTGACCACTTAAATTACAATGATTACAATAATTATTACCCATTTGTTTCTCCTTAGAAAATAAACATATCCTACTAATTGGTTTTCTTTTCCAACATAAGGCAACATAGTGATTATCTAATCCAAAAAAACTATATGGATATTTAGACCAAGAATCCTATGATAATAAGTCCTTATTTTCATAATTTAAATATACATTAGAATATTTACCAGGTTTAGGATAGAGTGACGGTTGCAGTTTCTAACATTTCTCAACTCTATGTCCAATCTTGTGACAATGAATGTAAAGTTTCTCTTGTCCTTCTCCTTGAATGAGGAAACATGTTTATCATTTCTCCTCTAAATGATGAGATTGATCATTATCACCTATCTTATCTTTCACAAAAGGCAAAAATTTATTTACCAGAGATTTTCTCTTCCAACAATAAGTAACATAATGATTACTTAACCCACAAATAGTACAAGGAAAAGCATACTGCATTTTCTGTATATCATAGCCTTATTGTTCAAACTGAAAAAATGCATTAGAAGTTTAAGAATTTACCAAATTCTTAGTGATATGTGTTGTGTAAGAAAGAGGAGGTGGAATCTCAATACCTCTTTTTCTAGTTCTCTTACACCTCTCATCCACCTGTGATGGTTTATTCTATAAAATTAGTGGCTTATACGCTTGGTAGTTATAGGCTTGTCTTCCTTCTATATATTTGAAACTCTTTAATTTACATTTTCTCACTAATATACCCCAAACCTAAAAAATGAGGCCTATCCTCTACCTATATGGGGTTAGTTATGCCTTGTCCATATTTATCAAGACCTTTTCCTTCAAATCCCTTTTTATCTAATAGTTTAGACCCAATACCCTTAGTGTGTTTTTCAAAAACACCAAAAATAATATCTAAAACTAAATGAGAGGAAGTACTACATGATGACTTATAGTGTATTCATCTTTCATTGTTTTGGAATATGATGTGAAAGGTAATTCTTTCATTCATTCACTATTCTACAACTTTGACAAGAGCTTATCCTTGGTCTACAAATCATATTTTAACTTTTCAATCTCTTCTTCCATGGAGTTGAATTTTAATTTGAAGAGAGAGGTCTATTCTTGAATTTGTTGATTATATGACTCAAGCTCATCAAGTTTTTCCTATTTTGACAATTTGTCCATAGTTCATCTATTCTTGTATCAACCTGCAACTAAACCAACTACAATAATTTTCCAATAGCAAACTATTAACCACAGGTAAACCACACTATTAGATCTCAATGATCAACTGCTCTAATACCAAACTGATCTATAAATAGTAATTAGCCTCTGCTAATAAATACTATTTTAATTAAAATGGATTATAATAAATATGTCATTTTCCAAAATTTAATTAAAAGAATTGAATTTTAAACTTGAATGTAAATTATCTATATAATTCTGACTACGAGTGTTTTTTAAATTCATATAATTTTATTGTTCAGTTAAAAACATTCAATTCACAATTTTATCTCTATAAAAAGTGTTTTAATTAAATTTCAACAATTAAATTCCAAATATCAATAATAATTACAAATTGATATACGGAGGAAAAACTAAAATAAAATAATAAAATAGAGACCAGAGATGGTTTATAGGATTCACCGATTGGCTACATCCCTAGGTTAATTCGAACCATTCCATTTAAATAAGATGTAGATACAATGATTAAAATTTAGATCCTTGAATAATTTGCAATTGGTTGATCAACTTATGAAGAACTTTGATCATAGATCACAAATATCCTTCATTTCCAAAATGATCACGTGCAAATATATATCTCTAAAATGGGCAATTTATCTCTTCAAGGAGGCAAAACACTCTAAAAAGTTTTATAAACTACTTGCTGGTCATAAATCCCTCTTTGTAATTTACACATATTAAAAAAAGATTTTACAATAGGCAAAATGGCCTCAATCGAGTTATTTAAAATTTTTCCCATGTACAAAAATATATAGCTTCTATAAAATTTTGTATGTTCCCTTGTATTATAATAATTATTTGTAATGTAAAATGAAATAAGATTGTATATAGCCAACATTGGCTAACAACCCCAAATCCCCTGAAATATGGTTAAACTCTGGGTAAATTGCATGAAAATAAGAAGAAATAAAATCCCATAATTTATGAGAGGTTGAAATGTCATGATTAATTTATCAAGATGCTTTCCATGGAATATATTCACATCCAAAAATGAAAACTATCGACCATTCCAAGAATATCCATGTGGAAATTGTTAATGGTTAAAATATCTCCCATTTAAATAAACAATTAAATAAATAAAAACTAAACATGTTCCACGAAACATGACTCCATCAAAACTGCCAATCACTTTTGGGTGGGCGTGTATGTTACAAAAGGTATGAGATAAAGTTTAGCACCATGAACTAATTACATGAAGTTTAATAACATTCCAATGTAAATTAGTCTAACTAAAGACCATAACCACTTTCCATCTAACCATTTAACTTACCCACATCCCTACCAAAGTGTAAATGACTGTTTTAACTTTTATCGACCATTGAATGGTCCACATGTGGGTGGATGCATGTTAATAAGATTAAGTTTTAAAAATATCTCCATTAAACACCAAATTCACCCCCATAAAATGGCATGGTCCATGTCCCACCAACCACCAAACACTAAAGTGGGTAACGTGCGTGCCAAACATAAAGGTGAGGATTCTTTTATTTTGGAACTTATTAAATATCTCCCATTGATACCATGAAAACTATATTACATGGTTTTATGATTTAAAAATAATATTCCGTGGTTTTTTGTTTTTATTATAACCATTCAGGGAGTGGGGATAATTAATGTTTATTAAAATAATATCCAATGGTAAATTAAAAACCATTTTAAATAGGATATTAAAATAAAAGATTATCCTAAACCATATGAAGAGTATAAATCCTCCAGATCACAATCAAGTAGATTTCCAAAAACTTCTAATGATTTAACACCCCCTGAGATAACTCTCTAGAACATCTATTAGGAAACTATGGAAGATAATCTAGGAAACAATCCACCAAATAGGGCTATAGAAGGTAGAGCTAAGCCACCAAGGAGAACTTTTACCTATCATATTGTCCTAGATCAAGATGAGAATGCTACAATGAATAACATATCCCCATCCATTCTTCCTACTTTCATGGGATTATCCACAAAATACCCTAACCAATTTCTATTTGAGTTTAAAGTCTTGTATCAAAATTATGATTACAAAATTGATAATCAAAAATTGAAATTATTTCCTTCTACACTCAGAGACTCAGCTATGAGATGTTTTATGGGTTTAAAACTAAATTATATTTACACATGGGAAGAAATATTAAATATATTCTTAGATAAATATTGAGACTATTATAGAGTAATCGATAGAAAAGGGGAATTCTTACATATAAAAAATAATAATATGATAATATGGAAGACTATATTGACCACTTCCTATTTTCACATAGAAGACGTGGATATGAGTTAGAGGAATATTTGAGAAAAATAGTTTTCTTAAAATGATTAGATGATGAGGCAAGATAATCTTTGAACCTAATGGTAAAAGGAGACATAAACGTGTTTGGTTTCAATGATATAGTTGAACTATATAGGAATTATTCAAAAACAAGGGCTTGTATTAATAAGTTTAAATAAGAAAATGAAGAAATGATGTAGGATAGTTCATGGAGGAATTTTTAAATCTTAAAATAGACATTTTGATCTAGTTAACCACCATAGTAAATGGCTTACAAGTAAAATACAATGTTGCTATTGAACCTCTAGCTATGTATTGTCTAAAATGTAGGTTGAAACATGCACTCTAAGATTTCCTTCTTGATAGGATAGATATTTGTGGTATTTAATGATACAAATTAACATGATACAAATAATGTTGTCCTCCTTCTTATCCTCAAGAATCAGTTGAAACAAAATACCCAACCAATAGAAGAGATAAATTACATATAAAGGCAAGGGAATAACTTCTCTTATTAAAACCTAAATCAATTTATTCCTAGAGCTCCTTCTAATCCATGGATGATGCCATGGGTTGGGCCAAAACATCCAAAAACATGGGTAACACCAGCTTGGTATCCATAGGAGTGGACTTCACAACTAACCCAGTAACCATAGATCCCACAAAATCAACAATGGGTACCTCAAAAAACATTCATTCAACAAAGAAGGTTTCCACCTCAATAAGTGTTGTTGCCTCCTCCTAACACTCAAACTTCAAAAATTTAAAAAGTAAATCAACCTCAATTACTTGCATAACTAGTATCAAACCCAAAAAATAGGTAGTTAGCCCCTATTTATATAACTAAGAAAGAAGGAACCATGGGAATTAGTGTTATTGACTATAGTAATGTTCAGTTGAGATTAGGTAAAATGTTGAATAGTCCTCCAATCACCATCACTAAAATCTTGAATGAGAAATAAAAACCAAGCCCTCCCATTGATCTAACCATAGAAAAAAGGAAACAATCAAGAGGAAAAAACTTCAAGAAATTATTATAATTCCTTCCCTAATTTATTTCCCTGAAAGACTTAAGGAAACAATGAATAAAAATGAGTATGATTTAGTCCAAGAGCCAAGGAAATTAAACACTAAAAGCCCACGATTTCAATTAATTAGAGACATTTCAGAACTCAATTAAGTCATCAAATTTTTATGCATGAAAACTCTAAGGAAAAGAAGGTAATACCTTAAAACTATACAAGTAGAGGGAAAACTTGTTGACTTATTAGTAGGAAAGATACTTTTGCCTAGGTGTGGAGACCCTAGAATTCTAGTTATCACTATGACTATAAGAAAAAAGGAAACACCTAATATATTAGTGGATCTAGGAGTTATTATAAATTTTATGATAACAAACACCTTGAAATCATTCTCCCTATCTAGGTTAGAATTTACTACTATAGTCATATAATTGGCTAATCAATTTATTGCTAAACTAGAGGGAATCATAGAGGATGTCTCAGTGACAATTGAATCTTGGGAATACCCCATAAATTTTATGATACCCTAGCCTAAGAGTTAGAAATTAGGTTATCCATTTATTCTAGGAAAACCATGGCTGGACATAGTTGTAGCAATCATAGAATATAGATCTGGAGATTTGACAATTTAAAATTGGTGAAAGGTGAATAAAAATTCCTTATACCCACCTACAAAACCATCTTTAGATCTTTCATACCACTTATGAGTTGAATAACCAAAACAAAAAAATAATATCCTTTTCTCTTTGGCCATGGTATAAGTTAAAAATAAAATGAATTAACTATAAGAAAAGTTGATAGGGTACATCAACAAAGACATTTTGGCTCCAAAGTCCATCGGTTTAGATCAAGAATCCATCAATATAACTCTGGAGATGCCTAGTCTAGATCCAAAATCCATTAAAATAGAACTAGAATATTTTATACCATGTTAAAGGGTAACCAAACCAATTATAAATAAAATCCTATTGAAATATATGATCATACATCTCTCCAACATAGCATTTTCAATGGACATATAATAGTCAGGAAAACTTTCTTTCTTGTTTTTCTTGTTCACTTGCAAGTGTGATTTCAAAGGGAATGTCCTTACAAGATGTAACCACTTTACACATGTTTCAGTCACAACCTTGCCCCCTTAACTCTCTCATGAGTGAATCTAGGTAAGTCAGTTCAATCTATCTAGGGATAAAACAACTAGAAGTCCAACAAAAAAAAATGTTAAATATAAATAGTTGGCTAGACAATGAGCTAAAAATTAAGGTTTATGATATACTAAAAATACATATAAAATACCTTGCTTGGGAATATACTCACATTAAAGACATTCAACCAAATGTTTATATTCATCACATTTATATGGAAAACATCAAACCAATAAGAAAACCACAGAGAAAGATCAATCTAGTACTAAGGGACATGGTCAAAATAGAAATAGATAAACTACTACAATTAGGATTCATATATCCCATATCAGGTATCCAATGGGTCTCACCACTTTTTAAAAATGGTGTATATGTATATATTATAGGGATATCAATAAACCCACCATGTAATACTACTTCCCTTTGCCTATCATAGACCAAGTCTTAGACAACTTAGTTAGGAAGAAGTATTTATCCTTCTTGGATGAGTTTAGTGGATACAATCAAATATGGGTGGATCTGGAAGATAAATATAAAAAAACCTTTAAATTCCCTTGGGGAACATTTTCATATGATGTGTGACCATTTGGCCTATTTAATGCACCAACTACATTTCAAAGGGAAATCCTAATATCTTTGTTAATTTAACAAATGATTGTGTAGAAGTGTATATGGATGAATTTATAGTTCATGGTGACTCTTTTGATGAATCCTTGAGTAATCTAGACAAATTTTTAACCAAGTGTGAACAACACCAATTATCCTTAAGACATGATAAATTATTGATGATGGTTGATAAAGGAATTGTCCTAGGTCATCACATCTGAACACAAGGAATATAGGTTGACCCCAAGAAGATTGAAGTCATCTTCAACCTACCTACACCTAAAAACCAAAATGATATCAAAAGGATTTTAGGACATACAAGTTACTATATGTGTTTTATATAAGACTTCATAAAGATTGTTGCACCTATGTTTTATTTGATCATGAAGGATAGTGAATTTTTGTGGACTGACAAATGTTAACATGATTTTGAGTCAATAAAATATAAACTAATTTTTTCTCCAATTTTGAGAGGTCCTAATTAGGATCAGCCCTTCCAAATACACATTGATGCCTCTAATAATGATATGGGGGTAGTCCTTGGGTATAAAGATGAAGAAGGCAAAATTTATGTCATTTATTACATTAGTACGAATATAACTACTTCTAAAAATAATTACACCACTACTAAAAAGGAGTTCCTAGATGTCATATATGCAATTAACAAATTTTGTCATTACATCAATGGATATAAGATATTTGTTTATATAGATCATTTAGCTATAAGGTATTTAATGAATGAATTAGTGGTAAGAGTAAGAATCATTAGATGGTTGCTACTCTTATAAGAAGTTTTTATCATAATTATTGATAAGTTAGGAAAGGTTGATGTAGTTATTGACTTATTG
This sequence comes from Torreya grandis, assembly GCA_037957365.1. Taxonomy (NCBI): domain Eukaryota; kingdom Viridiplantae; phylum Streptophyta; class Pinopsida; order Cupressales; family Taxaceae; genus Torreya; species Torreya grandis. The sequence goes on along the minus strand of JARHVA010000513.1, from coordinate 173,205 downwards.
TCAAGATTAAATGTTTCAAGTGAAAATGAACTAGTAGAAGATAGTTTTAAAAATGAGTAATTATTTATAGTTTTATCACACACACTGTGGTTTGATGATATGGCTAACTATCTATCCATAATAAAATTTCCTTGTGATTACATTTAGTTATAAATAGTCTTAACTATAAATGTATTAATGGTGTTTTGTTTAAATGTGGAACTAATATGGGGATTCGTAAGTTTGTAAGAGAATATGAAATATATGACATCTTTAGAGATTCACATGATGAACTATGAGGAATTCACTATTCAGCTAGAAAGATTGTTCATAAATCCTTAAGGTTGGATACTATAGGCCCAGACTTCACAAAAATTTGAAAAGATATGTATGACAATGTAATCCTTTCCAAAGAATGGGGAAACTTACATTGTCTAATGAGATGCCCTCCATCCTTAAGTGGTTTTAGGACCATTTTAAAATGTGGGATAGATTTTAGTGGCCCCATTGATCAACCATCTCAAGGAAAGGAGTATATCCTAGTATGTACTAATTATGTTATTAAGTGGGCAGGAGTTCAATCTCTACCCTTTACTCATGAAGAAGTGGTTGTTGATTTCTTGTACTTCAAGATCATGCAATATTTTATATTACCAAGAGCAATAGTATTATATTAGGGCCTTCAATTTACATCTAACATGATCAAATCCTTCAAAAAACACTATCAAGTCACTCACAAAATGTCATCACCATATCATCTAAAATTCAATGGTCAAAGAGAACTAGAGAACATCTTGACCAAGATAGTGAGCATCAGCAGAAAATATTGGGGAAGCAAGTTACCTGAAGTAGTGTGGCCTTACAATACAACATGGAATACCACTAAAGGATTTTCACCATATGAACTTGTTTATGGGGAAAATGCATTATTATTGATAGAATTTGAGTTATAGATTTTGATAACAGTAATAGAGGTAGGTGTAGATCTATATGAATCATAAAAAGATAGAATTATTTAAATAAATGAAATCAATGATATGAGACTAGAATCATTGTATAAAATATAACTTCTTTAATATTAGAGAAAAACATGGCATGATAGGCACATCAAGGAAATGAAATTCTAGGAGGAATATTGGGCCTTGTTATTTGACTCAAAGTACCAACATTTCAAAGTCAAACTCCTAATAAGATAGCTAGGTCCCTACCAAGTAGAAAATATTTTTTATAATAGATCAATTCAGTCACTCCCAATTGATGGAAAGAATAGAACACTCTTAGTAAATGGGCATAGACTGAGACTTTATTATCAACCTCAAATCAAAGATAAATTTTTTATATAGATTCAATCTCAAACTAAATTTGGACTTTATTATCAACCTCAAATCAAAGATAAATTTTTTATATAGATTCAATCTCAAACTAAATTTGGTTATATGGAAGAACCTTGTTCTTCCCTTACAACCAAGGACTAATATTTGGAGTCCAACAGAGGAGGATTGAAAACTAGTAAATGGAAATCCTATTCTAAAAAAATGTTGAATATATATATATATATATATAAGGATGAAAAATTGAAAACCAATAAATAACAAATTTTTAGGAAACCAAACATTAAAAATTAGTACTTAGAACTAATTATACACACTTTGAATTAACTCATGTGATTTTTTATCACATGACAAGTGGTAGCCTTAAGATCATAGACAAAATCATAGGTAATTCAATGTATTTTGTACTTTATTATTATATGTATAGAATTATTTCTAAGTTATTAAGGTATCATCTAATCCACTTCCAAAATAAGTTTGTTTTCCCAAATTAAGACATACCAAAAACTGTCTCCTAAAAAGGTCTTTTTTAAGATATAAAGATATGACTTTTCCCAAAAAAGCATGTCATGTTGTTTGTATGTATTTTACAAATGCCAAAAAAGGGCATGATATCATCATAGTGAAATAATCCAATTAAGAATGAGTAACACAACATTTTAAAGAGAATCATCATGAAAATGATAGTTCAAGGTACGTAACAAATCAAGTAAAGAATTGATGGAAATATTTTACATGAGGAAAAGGACAAGGAAAGATTTGGGGACATTTTATAATCATCCCACACATAATAAATTGTTCTATCTTTATAATATATTCATATCTCAAAAAAATTTCAAGGTTTGATGCATGTTCAGAGCTAGGGTTAATTGATGATAAACCTATCTAAGACATACCTTACTTTATGAACCAATGCTCTATTCATTGTAATAATAAATTTTACTTGTTTTAACTTATGAACTCATGTATTTAATTCTAAAATAATATTAATAGTGTTGAAATATCTGATAAACTAATAGAATGGTCCAAATAATAAATCTAAACCTAAGTTTATAAACCTTTTGCTTGAAGATGAGGTAATAATGACCATTTCTAAAGAGGTTGGATGGATGGAATTCCTCAATAACTTTCAAGGTTGTGATGAAAAACTTGTTAAAGAATTGATCATCAATCTCAAGGGAGAGAATACTAAGGTAAGAGACATTAAAATACATGTTAGTAATACTATTATCAGTCCACATTCAAGAATTATAAATGTAAGGATAAGAATCACATGGAAGTCCACCTTCAATGACTTAATTTAGAAATTTCATGAAGAAGGAGAGCCTATTATTGAACTAATTGTCAACCCTTAGTGCATAACCAAAGTAATTAAGAGGGATATCCTACCATAACCATGGAGAATGGATCCATTTTGGATTATAAAATACTTCACCTGTGATGGCTAGTATGGATCCCTTGAGTGTGTTTCCATGATAATTTTGAGCTAACTAGAATGGGGACTAGATAACCCTAATTAGAGGGTTAAGTTACCATAATTTCTCTATGGAGTTATCCACTATGGAGTTATCCAAGTTATGGCATCCAAGCATGTGCAAGGAGTATCCTTGTTAAACATCATGGGCTCATCCAACTCATCTAACAACATCACTTCCTAAAGGCATCAAATGGAGAAGCTAAATGGGAATCATTTGTGAAGAATAAATCTAAGATAAAGATAAGGCCTTTGTATTCCTCCCTTACACCTAAATATGGAACAAAAGGGATAGTTTATAGTGAAAATCCATCTCTAGAGATAATGAGAAAAATAAAATAAAAATAGTACCAACCAAGGTAAGTTTCAAACAAATTCCAAAGCTACCTACCACCCAAGTACATATCTTGGATATCTCTAATAAATGAGAGGAAGCTTTAAATATATCACAATCCAAGGTCCTTAGGAGAAGTGAAATAAGGAAGACTCTAAGAGAGGGGTCTAAATTAGAAACCCTACTAAAAATATGGAAACTCATTCTGCTTAAAGAGGATGATACAAATAGAAGTGCTATAGAGACTCTTAGTAGTCTCAACAAAGGACAACCTACTAGAGACCTACAAATAGTAGAAGCACCAATAGACGAGAATGTTATGGTAGATCCCTCAATTAAAATTGAAGAATTGGTAGTTATGGTAGAATCATTTTCAGTAGAAGAAGCTACAGAAGAACCCCTTACATCATCCTCATCTAATCTACCATTAAAAAGGGTAAGAGTCTAAATATCGAAGAAGAAGACAATTAATCTCTCAACCATGATGATGAATAATAAATGCAACATGCTATAGATTTATCAAGAGATGAGGCCACCATAAGACAAAAAAAATAAGAGATAGCCTTCCTTAAGATGAAATTACAAGGTGAGGAAGACATTATCTTATATTTATAAAAAGAGTTAAAATAAACTAAGGTTCAGTCTTTTGATAATGATGGTGAGATAAATTTTCTAAAATAAAGAGTAGTAAAACCTAGAAAATAGGTAGACCAAGGGGTCCAAACATAATTATCATATGATAACATCATGTCCATTTGGAAGGAAACTCGTCAAAATTCAAGGGTAGTCAAGGCAAAAAATAGAAAGATAAGGAAAGACCTTGATGAAGAGATGAGCCATAAATGAAAAGTAGAGTTATCCCTCTAAGTAGCTTGTGAACTAGGGGAGAAACTCTTGGATTTTAGAACGCCTACCTTCATGTATGGTCTCTTTCTCCAAGATTAGTTTTATAGATGCCAATTTATTAGAATTTTATATGCGCTACCTCATGATTTAAAAGATAATAAGGAATTTATGAAATCTTATCACACTAGCACCCCTAAGCATACAAATATTTTATGTGAGTTTTATTTATATAATTTTATCCTATGGCACATGTATTCCTTCCTAATTAACTTATTTGTATTATAATTATGTATTAAATATTTCATATCCACCCTACATAATCAAATTGCTTAGAGATAACAAATAGAAGAATATTTTGTACATGTCAAAACTATTGGGATCTATATGAGGCTTTAATTCCCTAATATATTTAAGTTTTTCATAAATTTCTAATCTCTTTTATATATCCCCAAGATTAGGGAACAATGCCCACACATCCTAAGGAAATACATCTCTCATTTCGATGATTATGTTCAACATCATTTTCATAATACCCTTGTTTATTGTGATCAAAGATGGGATATATTGAGTATTCCTTTGAAACAAAGGATGGTTATTTCTCCCAACAACCTCAAATGTTGTCTTAGGTGAGACAGGGTTTTTGTAACACTGATACAAAAAATTGAGAAAACATACATGAAATAATGGATTGGCATGCGACATAGACCACCATTGATTCTCAGTCCTATGCCTTCATAGAAAAATATAGTAGCATAGGTAGAAGAATAGTTTGAGAGGTGGAAAACATAGTTTATAAAATGGAATGATCACATCATCACAACATTACTACATTAGGATACCTATTATGACATTTATGACCTCAACAACAAACTAGGAAAAATTGTATCTAACAGAGAATAAAATAAGACATGAAAAAGGTAAAGTGTGGGGGAAATGATGAGTCCATAAAATGGCTCATTATTTCGAAGAAATAGCCTCATTTTCCCTAAATAACCTTCCTTTTATGTGGATTTAGATGTGTATTCTATAACTTATTACTAATCCAAAGTAAAAACAAGTAACTTTGCCTTGATTATTCTATGTGAGTAATATTTCCTATTTTCACTACTTTTTTATAACCTTTTACATAAAAATACACCAAGTTTATATATACAAGTCATATATATGCACTGTAAGAAAGTAATATGTTTTAAACAAGTAAGAAGACTTTAGAGGATTAGTTCAATCCATCATGGACCAGATCAGACCATCTTTGGTAATACCTAAGCTAGATCAAAAGTCCATTAGTTTAGCTTTGGAGTCCATCAGTCTTGCTTTAGAGTCCAATAGTCAGATCTAAAGACACCCAGACTAACTCCAGATTTTCCTAGACTAGTTTATGTGACCTCTAGGAGATTGGAAAAGGATGTTTTGATGTTTGTGCATCATTGTATAACCTATGCATGCTTTATTAGAATCATTTAAATCTATTTTTGGGACATTTCCAATATTCATTTATAAAGCAACTAAAGATAGTTAACTTATTTTTAGAACATATTATTTATAAAAAGTTATTTTAAACATAGCTATGAATATTATGGAGAATATTGGCGACTAGAATGAATATAGTTACTATTATCACCCATATTTACACCCTTGGAAGGTATTTCAAGCCTTCCAAATTTGGGGTAACATGAAGACAATATTAGGCTATGGGTGGCCTAATGTTGGATTGAATCTCTAGGTTAAAGGACTAGCTCCCTTTGATGTATCACTTAGGCTCACAAACTAATATATAAAATTGATAATAAAAGAGAGATAAACCTATTATAAAGGAGATGATGCAATAAATAGGTTTTACCATAACCAACCATCTACATATAAACTTTAACTATGAGACTAACCTGAAAAAATACTACTCCTAATCGACCTCTCTACATCAACATTTCACATGAAGGCTATAAATAATGCTTAGGTTAGGAGGATTAGTCAAGAGGTCATAGAATGACACTAGTGAATATTAAACTCTCTCAACCTTTCACACTTAACTTTGACACTTCACAAGACCTACAAAAATACTTTAAAACTGAATATGAATGTTAGAGAAGGACAACATGCCAAGGAATCAAAGCTAATCACTTGACAAGATCAACTAGTCATACACACACATTAAAATTAGTCAAAGGAGGAGGTAAAAAAGAAGTTTCTCATTAATCAAAAACTTGAAAATGGGTAGGGATTTTCCATACCTAGGTGGAGGATACCAACATAGTCTATCAAGGTTGAATTTATAGAGAAAGTGAGAGAGAAGAAGAGAGAAGGTTGTAGAAGAGAGAGGTGATATGTGTCCAAAAAAGAGTTACAAACAATAATGAGTTATGAAACAATTTCATTAGACCCTCTAAGACATGTTTTTATCTTATGAATATTTTTTCCTATTACACATGATGTAGGAGTTTGCAACTTTACTTGACACCTTGCCTGGTTCTTCCAAACTACCCTTTGTCTGAGCTCGTGGGATGAAAAGTAGCCCCATTAACATCAAGTATTTTTGGAATGATGTTTCTCTACACTTCACACCTTTTATATATTTATAAAACTCCTAAAACCGACCCTTTAATGATGATTACACCTCCTAGGTGTCTTGAAGCCCACTTGGCCTTACTATGCCTATCTTGTTAGAAAGTGTCAATTCTTGAGTTTATCCTACTAAGTGAAATTATTTTCCATAGATGGAATATTAATATTATATTAGACCTAAAAAAACTCATTTGGAGGTCTCAAACTCTCTCCAAGACTTCAACTTGCACTAAAAGCTCTTGTTTGGCCTGAATTCCTTGTAGCCTTGAAAATAGGTAAACCTCCTTGTGTAGAATAGTTTATAAAGTATATTAGAAGAATAAAGGTATTTTTGAGGACCCAATGTCTCCTTAAAAATCCATGTCAAATTTTATGACCCAAATCTGAGTGGAAGTACCCTTATTAGCTCATTTTCTTTCTCCAATTAGGTCTTTATTAGTCCTTTAGGCCTAGAAACTAAGTTTCAGATCCATACAACTCCCAATCATGTGAAACCTCAAATAAGTTTTTGATTAAATTTACCCATGATAATACCATGATTCATGTCAATTTTAAACTCTTGAGACCTTATACATATGGGTAAACCATGAATGGTCAAAACCCTAGTCTAAGCACTTATGCAGGTATGAGTGGTAGTTGCAGTGGTTTGCTAAGTAGCAGGCATGAGTGGTAGTTGTGGTGGTTTACTAAGTAGTATACAAGTTATAAAATCTTGAAAATAATTTTTTTAGGCCTAAAACATCATCCTAAAACTAAACATCTTAAATAGATGTCTCTTGAAGTGTTCAATAGATCTGCATGTACATTCTTTGGCTAGCAAAATGGTGCATTCTCACCTTCTTGGAAAACTTGATGAATTTTCTGGATCATATATAATATTTTGAGACCTAAATAGGTTTTTTTAATAGATGTATAACCTTTGTAAATGTTTATAAGCCTTTATACCTAATTTATATACCATTATATACTCTACACACTCATAAAAACATCTACAACCAAGCTTTTAGGCCTATTTCATACAATATTGTACCTTAAAATGTGCCAAAAATTATCTAATAATGTGTTCAAAGGACCTACATAGATTACCAATGAAATTTCAAGGTTAAATCTATCCATTAGGTTCCATTAGAAGGCCTATTTCTCCCATCAAGTTCTTACCAAAGTTTAGCAAGGGTTTAAGGTATATTCATCTCTTAAGGATTGCACATAGAGAACATATCCAATATCTCTTTCTTAATAACACAAGGTTTAATTGGGGTGATCTCTCCATCATCCCTAAGCACCAATTAGTCCCACAAAATCTCTCCTCCAAGATCTAAGTAAAACTTTTCTCTTTTCTCAAGCTCCTCCCAAAGTTAGGACATAGTTTGGAGTAGCTTTAGTTATTAGAGATCATTCATACATGGTTTATGCCACCTATATTAACTTTTTTTCAAGGTGTTTCTACCATATTTGTTATTTAGACATTTTTCACACATATTAAGTTGATGCCTAGGGGTTGTAGAAAAATAAGGTGAGATACCCTAACTACTGTGTTTACCTCTTGTATTATCTATAGAAGGGTGCAAAACATCATTTAATGTTCCAATAAAGTTATCAAACTCTTATCAGAGCCTTAATGTTCTCATACAACCCTCAATAGACCATTTTTTCCATGACTAGACATACAAACCTATGTATATGGTCTTAGGTTTATTAGGCCTAGACAAGTTTATCAACATTAACATCTTTTTGTTGAGTTTAAGGATTATATGGGGTCAAAATATCATAAGAGGACCATTCCAATTTATGATTTTATTTTATTTAGACTTATATGTCTCTAAAACCAAAACATACCTTTCAGTCTAAGCAATCATGTATATGGAAAATTGATTGTATCTATAGGGGCTGAAGTAATCCTTGTTTGATCTTTTCCTCTGACCTTATTTTAGGTCTCTTTTACCTAAAATTACCTTGAAAACTTTTTACATCTATCTAAGATCCATACCCAATGTTATACATTGTATCTTTTCATCTCCAAGCTTGACAACAACCTAAATTTCTCAAGCAAGTATATGTCTTGTCTGATCTTTAATGCCTTAAGGATTCCATCTGACATAAAAATAATGTGAATATTATGATATATATTGAAATGATATATAATCATTATCTCGACTCTTCACACCCTCATGACCTCTCATACCATTACCATTTTAACAAGACTACAGACACTTATCTTAAGGTTTCCATCTGACTTTGGCATCAAGATGCTTCAATGAAACTAAAAATGAGTCTTCAAATCATTGTTTTTCCTTAATTTTCATGACATCTTAAGAAATCCCATCCTTACTTTTTTACTATATGCTCTTTAGCTTCACACTACCTAAAAATAGGCCTGACTATAGTTTTCATAGCGATGTCTTAGGTATTAGATCTTGATAGGATATTGACTGAGTCTTGGATATTTAAAAAGGTATATAGGGTATATAAAATAAATTTATATGATCACTCAGGTGTTTAAAATAAAATTATTAGTGCACATTTCAATAATTTCTCACAAGATGCAGACTTACAGGTCTGCATTCCTCATGTTTTAGGCCTTTATCTAGTGAAGGATTGATTATATCAAGTCCTAAGAACATCCATACATTGATTACCACATTACTCATGATTTAAATACCATAAAATACCTTTGAAAATGTAATATTAAGAACTTTTAAACCACTTTCATGCAAAAAACATTCTCAGAGTTTCAAACCAAGGCATTACATACTACTTGAGGAGGTAGGGTTGGAGTGAAGAAATGGATAATCACTGTTAGAGATATAATTGAATTTAAAAGAGTGAAAAAATGTCTAGAGATATTTATTCCATTCCTTTAACTATTGAATACCTTGAAACAAACAAGAAGCCATGCTAGCCACTTTATAAACTGTGCAAAAGAAGAGTTTCTTTGTCAATCTAAGGTCATACATATTGTGGACCAAATTTGACCTTTAGATCAAATTAGGGCACCCCTAAGTAAAAAAATTACTTTTATACATTTTAGGGGTCTAATTTAGCTGTGAAAAGGTTTTATAGTTTAATTAATGTCACTTAATGTTGTACTAGCCTTGGTCATTACTTATTTTAGTCTTTATATCATTTTTGGGTCATTTTGAGATTTAAAAATGTGCATTTAATGAGTTATATAGATTTATTAGGAATTTTGAATGTTCCAAAACATGATTTCATGCCCCATGTGTCCCTATAAGTCTTAATTAACTGACTTAATATAAATATGGTAGGTTATGCAGAAGAAAAGGTAGTTTTTTTAAAGGAAAAGAAGAGTTTGGAACTTGTACAACCTCCTTGGGAAGTGTACCACATGGGAAATGGTAAAATATTTCCTATTAAACTCACCATGATTATTTACATTCTTGGTTTTCTTTGTAAGTGTCATTTTTGAGCTAAAATTGTTCTACTCCCTTTTCACCCTTCTTGGCAAGCATAAGTGACTTTCAAGTTTTTGCTTGGTATGGACAACTCGGGATGTTTTAGAGAAAATTATTTTCATAGATTATTATAAATTATGATACCTTCATTTAAATATAATTATTTTTAAAAATTGTTGCCTATGATTTATGAACCATCCTCAAGAAGTTGACCTTTCAAGCATACCTACTAATCTATGTACACTGTGGGTTTTACCTTGGTTTGAAAAATTTCATAAGAACCAATTACTGAGTTGGATGATAGATGATTATTAACTCCTAAAATTATCCCCATTCTTATTTTCATTTTTCATGGTGTTTTGATGAACAAATTATCTCATGTTTTAGAACGGTGTCATTATGAGAAGTCCCAATCTAGTTTTCCACTTGTAGTAGGTTGAACTCCCTTCAAGAGATTTCATGTGAAAAATATATGGATTTTTCATGATCCATGTCAATTTGATATCCTACCTTTACCTTTCATCCTCTTTCTATAATAAATTTTCATGATTTTTAGTCAATGATACACATACTCATAGTTTGTCAAGCTCATAGACATTTTCTTGCTCAAATTCACTTGTATCCATGTTGGAGCACATGTGTAACCTATTTGTCATGTCCATGGAGATGATTTGGGAGTATAATTATGTTTAACACACTTTCATATCAAGAAAATAAGCTATAAACCTTTATTTTTTAAGGAGAGAAGACTGTGGTAGCCATATTTAATCACTCACTTTTTGCTATTGGTGTGACTAATTTAGGTGCCACGGAGGAATAATTTCACATTGAAATAAGGTTTTGATTTGTTCCAAATAATCACATGTTTTAAGGATTCCATTTCAAAATTTCAAAAGGGGTACATGATTGTTGAAATTGAAAATCATCTTCATTACCTAAGCACAATTTGCCTCCATGTAACTAAATCCCCACCTATAGGGATATTCTTGATAACATCATGCTAAGATAAGGAGGTTGATGAGTGTTTAAATATTTTAGGATTGTTAGGATTTTCAATTGGATACTTGAGGAAGGTATATAACTAACCATATCCATGTATACCCTCTTTGCTACTTACATTCATGTTGACTGCCTATACTTGACCTTATCTACCTACATGAAACCTTGATAGAGAGTAGGGGACCCCTTGTGAAGTGTTGGAACGAGAAATGGAACTATTCCTAAATTCATAGTGTGTTGATGGGATCCTATCAAACTGATTTTGAGTATTAATTTTCTATGCAAATTTGAGGGTTGATTCAAAAAGATGAGTATTTTAGGCCCACAGTGTCCAAAAAGGAAAAACAGAGGCCCATGAGATTTTTTATAATGGCATATGACATGGATACTTAAGGTTTTAATGCATTATAATAATATTTATTAATAACCTCTGGAAAAAAAACAACTTGGAAAATTTTGGGGTCAAAATTATTAGTGGAGGTCAAATTTTATATGGTCCAAAGTTGTTCATGAAAACACTGCAACCAGGGAATGGTATCTATAGTTAAAGCTCCAAAAGAGACCTTTATCATCTAAATGGAAAAACTAACCTTTCAAAAATGTTTGAATAAGGCCAAATTATGAAGGTGAAATTTATTCCATAAAATACCATCCAAACAAGATAATAGATGGTATCATATTCCTAGATATCACCTACAGTTCGTACACAGGTCACACACACCTTCAGTAGAGTATGCAAATAGTGACCTCAACTTGATGCCAAATTGGTGATTTAAAACCTTAAATGGTAATACAATTGAATTAATATACAATTATGCAGTTTTCATGCTCCATATAGAGTCTCCAATCATCATGACCAAGCCCTAGTAGGCACTAAACACCTAAAATTAAGGTAAAAAGAGAGTCAGAGCAATGGAAGTCTTAGTTATGACCAAAGGTTCATAAGAAGGGATAATGGGAGGATGGAATTATGAATTAAACCTATGTATACTTTATCCATATCCATTATATACCTATATAAGCTCCAAATAGTGTGAAATAAGCTTGCATAGACTCCTTTAGATTTAATGAACACCTACAGTTGAGCAAGTTGGCAGTGGACTGAGACATGGCATCTAAGTGTTAGCATTGCTAAGTTCAAGGTGGATAATGAATAAAATGATTGATAAATGATATTGTAAGGTGTTATATAGACTCAATAAATGTTTTAAATTCTAATCCATATATAAACACCTATAGGTTTCCCGTCTAAGGCAAAAAACACACTTAGAAAATGCATACAGTCTTGAGAGCTAGGCAAAGTGTATGCGGGGTACCTAAGATTTATAATATGAATGGAATATAAATACATACATAATGATTAATATTTTTCCAATAAGATCCTATAATATACCAAAAAATCAAGCAAATGGCTTTAAATAGATAAAACATAGTCCATTCCTTGGACACTGAATACAATTTGTCTCCTAAAAGTTTGCCTTGTAAATTAAGGAGGTTTGGGGGTCTAGAGACCTGATCAAGGAGTAAAATATTTCATATATCATCATAAAAATTTATATAATATTATCAAAAATTCAACATTTTTGGATAAATAGGGAAATTTCCCTCTATTTTGTCTCAGATAGAGAGCACTTCCCTAGGTACATAAACCTACAACTTTGAGGAAAGAAGATTAAATGATGGAGAAGACGGACATGAAACCATTCAATAGAGTGTGATGAGTTTAAAAACATATAATAATACATGAATAACATTTTAAGGAAGTGTGAGGTTGAACAAGGTATCCCAGATCATCAAATTTGAAGATAGACCTAGTGGACATGGTGAGGCCTAGTGCCCAAATGAAGGGTCACTCACATTTTTGGCCTTATACATGCTTTAAATTTTTTTTTTAAAATATTTTAAGGATTATAATATATATTTTAAAACTTTTTTAGATGCAAATGAAACCATAAAAACTCATTTTAGGCTTTGATTTGTAGGTACGCCTACTAGGCAAGGATTAGGCCTAGTGTCCAGGGAGGATATCTTTCACATTTCTAGCCTTAGATATGATTTTACACCTATTTAATAATGTTATTGGGTGTATATAAATGTTTTGTATATTTTAGAGTGTAAATTAAACATAAAGGAAGCCATTTTTATTCCAAAACCAACTCAGATATGTAAGAAAAGAGGAAAACAAGATCGAGTAGGCAACTTCAAATGCTCATATCTCTCTTGATGTTTTTCATGGTAACATAAGAGGTTTAGATAAGTTATAAAGGGTCCTATAAAAATATTTTGTGGCATTTTATTTAAATTTAAACATGAAATCTCTATGAACAATGGTTAAGAGGGTAAAATTGTTTAAAACCTTTGTAAAACCCTTAGAGGAACCTGATTGGAGAAATGAAGTTGGAGATGAATTATAGTGGAAACATTTGGCCATGAAACATATTGAACCTTGTAGATGACTCACTCAAACTACCTCACATGTAAATCATCTATATGGACTTGTATAAACATGGTAAAAATAGTGTATTTTGACCATTTTTTGTGTTGTGTAAGCTACAAGAGGATTTTGAAGGTGAAATAAAGTTTTGGGGGAATTATTAGAGTTTTTATAACTCCCTATGGTAATTTAATTTAAAAAAAAAATCCTAAGTGTCCAAACCAGGTGCTTCATGTCAACTAATCAAAACTGGCATATTAGACAAGCTAGTGAGAAGGGTGGAAAAATTCAAGTGAGACCATTTTAAGGTGTTATTTATGCTTATAAGTCCATGTATCATCTTTAAACTCATCATAAACTCCCTCCCATGTATTTTCATGGAAAATTGAATCCAATTTTGAGGCCAAGTGTGTAGGGTGTATGAAAGAGAGCTTTTCTTGATATTAGATGATGATAGCTTAGTTTGGGATGGTTATAGATGACCAAGACTACAAAAAATGCATGGAGAGAAATGTCTAAGACCATTAAAATTATTTCCAATCATCATAACTATCCCTAATTAGTTATGAGGCATTCAAGTAGGGTCAATCATAAAGGTAGTTTTTTTGAGCCAGTCAAGGAGTTTTCATGCCAATTTTCATGAGGTTTATGACTTGGAATTACATTTTTACTTCTTGGCCTTGAATTATTAATACCATACCCTCTTAACATGTAAAATTAAATAATTTTCTCATCTTTACAAGTGTCATTGTGACCCTTGAACTTCTCTCTTATCCCCTCTCTCTCTCAAGTTCTATAAGAACTAGCCATTTTGGCATTGTATTAGATGCTCCACCTGAGTATGGCAAAGCCCAAATAATTTTCATACCTTTTTATCAATAAGAATAATAATATTTAGCTCCATGATTTTTATTTATTTTTTCATTTATAATTTTTTATTTTGAATAAGTTAAGACTATGGATTCCTTAGCATGTTATTTCATTATATCATCTATTTGCATTTGGAAAGCTTCTTCTTATAGGGCATGTGAAGTTTTTTAGAAAATTTAAAGGATTGAGTGAGTTATTATTTTCATTATTGGCCTCATAGACCTATTTTATAGTCCTCCTAGGTTTTCACATTCATCCATAACCTCACAATGTAACATTGATGTGAGAAGATGTAGATTGGAGAAGTGTATGTTTAGTTTGTCTTTTGATTTCAAGTGTAAGATGCATATGTTTGGAAGTAATAAGTATATTTGGTGTATCACCTCCCTTAGGATAGTTTGTTTTCATATATCTCTCTCCATTTTCACCCCCAGGTTTAGTTTTAGTTGCAATCTAAAGCGGTACATTAAGGGAGTTAGCCCTATCTAGAGATTCACCTGATCCTTAAGCTACCCACAAGACTAGAGGTGTTTCAATTATCCCACTTAGATGAGGAGAGATTTTTCATCTCCTTAAAGGGTGAAAATATAAGTGAAAATAGTTTTTGGCATGCCTAATGGGACTTTTGGTCCAAGAGGTTTAGACATTTTTGGTGTTGTCTCTCAATAATCAACCTTTGGAGGCATCTATTCAAGCATCAATGGTGACTCTGAGGATATATCAGTTGTTCAAGTAGCGCAGGTTATCCTTTGAATATTTTTAGTAATATTTTATTTTGTGTTCTTGATTTAAATTAAGTTCCATGGTTGACTTTGGTGTTGAGTTTTATTCTATATAAGTTGGTGAGACATTTCAAGCTTGTACCATTCCATATCAATAAGAACAAGTCCTTGATCAATATTTTATTGATCCTTAACAACCTCAATATTAATTTAATTATATTTTATATGATATTTTTTATCCCATGCATGAAGTATACTATTCATATAACCAACCTCCTCAATGTCTTGCTCCTCCTTGTCAACTTCGTCCTTTCCCAAGTCCATCCATTTCCACCTTTAAGGAAACACTTTTCAGCTATGCAAGGTATATGTTAGATCTTGACACATAAAGGGGATGTGGTCAAGAGGTTACTATTAAAATTATTCATAAGGTGATAAATGAATTAGATATTTTCAAAAAAGAGTGGGCGCCTATTGAGAAATCCAATTGGCAAAGGCTCACAATTGATATGCTTGATGTGAGTGGCCTAGTTTCTTCCTTATAGGATAGGTTAAGGGTTCATGAAAGACAACCTCACCAAACTTATCAGCCTTCATATCCACTTCCAAAATTTTACTACCATCCATATTTTATCACTACTCATAATCCCAATCAAGAGTATCAAATTAATCCTTCTCCCAATCAGTTGGAAGAGAGAGTTGAAAAGAAAAATCTTGTATTTAAAGCTAATCTTAATAGGAAAATTGAGTTGGACAAGATGAATTTGAAGTATTCCATGTTATCATCCAAGGAATTGGAGTTAAATCCCTTATTTACCTCTCATATTACATCCCCAACACCTCAAAAATAGACCTCTAATCCTAACATCCTAAGCTAAAGTAAGATAGTGGAGTCATGGGAAAAAAAGAGGAGAAAAGTCTTGACAAAGAGAGTGAATTTGATAAGGAGATTGATTCAAGAAAAACCCCTCCCACCCTTCCCAAAAAAAATATTTATAATCCTAAAATCCTAAGCTAGAGTAAGATAGTATAATCATGGGGAAAGAAAGAGGATGGAAGTTTGGTTGTTAAGGAGTGTGAAGTTGAGAATGGAGTTGGTCCTTTGAAAGTCTCTCCCACCCTTTATCATGAATATTCTTATGTTCCATGTTAACCCTCATATATTAATAATAATCATAATGATTAATATGAGATTAAATAAATAATTTTCCAAGAGAACCTATCCAAGAAAATTGAAGAGTTAGAGGCAAAGATGAAATTACTAAGTCAAGGTGAGATGGAAGGTTTAGACCCAAAAGAAGATCCTATTCCTAAACACACCACATATACCATGAATTAAGAGAGACATAAAGATAAATAATATGTGAATGAAGTGTTTTTAAATTTAAAGGAAGAAAATAAAGTGGTTTTAGCCCAAGGTCTGCCTCCTCTTCCTCATGAGCTCCCAAAAGAATCCCCAACTTTACATTCTCAATCTAATTTTGAGCCCTATGTTCCACCTCCAAAAATTAGTTCCTTTTGTCCTCATCCCATCACCCTTTGCCTTGATGGAAATTTTGTGTGGGAAAATCAAAAAGAGAAATTTTTTGAAGGAAATTAAAAACTCTTACTTGAATAAAGTGCAACTCCTTGGCAGCCTTATTGGACTAGGTCACCAGATTTCAAGATGCCTAGTCTTAGCATCACTAAGAAGGAGTTTGAAGTTCTTGTAGCTCTTGAAAAACAAGATCAGACTATGATAGATGAGGTGAAATTTGGAAACCCTCAAGAGGTACTAAGTGATGAAGAAGAGGTGATGTCTTGTGTTGAATATCTTTGTTTGGTTGATGATGAAGCATACACTCCTTGTGTTGAAGAAGAAATCTTGGAAGAGGTCCTATTGAAATATAAACAAGAAGATGAATGATTATCTCTTGTTGTTACCATTCATGATGTTTATAAAAGTGAATATGATGACATATGGTAGAGATTTGAAGACATTTGTAAAGAGTTTGAATCTCTTAAGGGGTTTATAACTCCTTTAGAGCTGGTTATAAGTGATGGTAAGAAAGATGACATTGTTCAAGATGTCATAGATGAGAAGATGACATTTTACAACATGTAAAAAGTGAGAAAGATAAAATTCCACATCAACCTTTAGAGATCAGGACAAACCTCTATTGGCCTCAATTGTTCAAAGAACAAGAGATCATTCCTTTTGAGACCATGTCTACAAAGAAGATGAAGGTTGATCATGAGAAAGAGAGTGGGCAGAAACATGAAGTATGTGAATATGTTTAAGAATTTTATATCTACATTGAAGCCCTATTTAAGGATGATCCACTTAAGGGTAGATCCAGTGAAGTACTACGTAATAGGTGTGATCTACAAAGCATCTATTTCAAGAAAAGACATGCTTGGCACTATGTTTCATCTCACCATGAAGATGATTCAAGAAGTTTTCCTTTTTATCCTAGAAAGGAGGTATGATTAGTCCCTAGTTGTGCATAGTAGTTTGTTCTTTGATTCCCCTAAGTACCTTGAACACATGTGTGTGTGTCTTGTTAGTTTGTTGTCTTGTTTTATGTGTGTCATTGCTTTGTGTGGTTGGAGTAATTAATGGTCTTGACTTAATGGTCAAATGTTTCCTTGTTTGTATCAGAATTTAGATGACTCCCTAAGCCCAATGGACTGATAAGGCTATTGGTTTAGTTACTATAGCAGGCATACTACCCCTATGAGTCACCAATTTGTAAATCAAATTTGACCTTTATGTCAAATTGGGGCACCCCTAGGTAAAAACATGACTTTTATATGTTTTATGGGTTTAATGTAGATGTGAAAATGTATTTTATAGGTTAATTAATGTCACTTAATGTTGTACTAGCCTTGGTCATTAGTTATTTTAGTCCTTATATCATTTTGGGTTATTTTGAGGTTAAAAAGAATACATTTAATGAGTTTTAAAAAATTTATGGGAAGTTTAAAGGTTTAAAAACATTATGTCATGTCCCATGTGTCCATATAAGTCTAAATTAATTGACATAATTTAAATATGGTAGGCTATGTAGAAGAAAAGGTAGTTGTCTTGAAGGAAAAGAAGAGTTTAGCACTTGTACAACCTCCTTTGGAAGTGTGCCATGTGGGAAATGGTCAAGAAGTGCCTCTTAAAATTCCACATGCTCAATTACATGATTTTTTTGCTTTATAAGTGTCATTTTTGAGCTAAAATCATTCTACTTCCTTTTCACCCTTTTTGGCAAGTAAAAGTGACTTTCAGGTTTTTGATTGGTACAAAAAGCTCGGGAGGTTTCAAGGAAAATAATTTTGGGAGCTTATTTTAAAATCTGAGACCTTCATTTCCATATAATTATTTTGAAAATTTTTGGCTTGTGCTTCATGAACCATTCTCATTAAGTTAACCTTTCAAACCTGCCTGCTAATTTGTGTATCCTATGGGTTTTGCCTTAGTTTGAGAAATTACGAATGAACTAATTGTTGATTTTTATTCAAAATTATGTTTAAATAATACTAAGATGTCACATATAATTTTTTATGTTCCATGGTGTTTGTATGAACAATTCATCTCATGTTGCAGGAGGGTATCATTATGAGAGGTCTCAGTCCAGTTTTCCACTTGTAGCAGGTTGAAATCCCTTCAAGAGATTTCATGTGAAAATGATATGGTGTTTTCATGTCTCCATGTAAATTTTATTTCCTCCCTTCACTTTTCATATTATTTATACAAGCAACATTCATGATTTTTAGTCAATGATACACATACTCACAGTCTGCCAAGCTCACAACCATTATCTTGCTTAAATTCACTTGTATCCATGTTGGAGAACATGTGGAACCTATTTGGAATGCCCATGGAGATTATTTTGGAGTATAATGATGTTTAACACACTTTAATATTAGGAAAATTAGCTATAAACATTAATTTTTCAAGGAGAGGAGACTATGGTAGTTATTTAATCACTCACTTTCTGTTATTGGTATGACTGATTCAGGTGCCATGGAGGAAGAATGTCACATTAAAATAAGGGTTTGATTTGTTCCAAATCCTCACAAGTTTTAAATATTCCATTTAAACACTGGAAATGGGTACATGATTTTTGAAATTGAAAATCATCTTCATTGCCTAAGCATAATTTGCCTCCATGTAGCTAAATCTCCACCTACATGGGTATTATTGATAAGATCATGCTAAGATAGGGAGGTTGATGAGTGTTTAAATATTTTAGGATTATTAAGATTTAATTTGGATACTTGAGGAAGGTATATAATTTACCATATCCATGTATACCCTCTCTACTTCTTACATTCATGTTGACTACCTGTACTTGACCTTATCTACCTACAGGAAACCGTGGCAGAGAGCAGGGGACCCCTTGTGAAGTGTTGGAACAAGAAATGGAACTATTCCTAAAGTCCTAGTTTGTTGAGGGGATCATAGAAAACCTATTTGGAGGATTATATTGATATGAAAATTTTAGGGTTGCTTCAAAAAGATGATGACTATTTTAGGCCCATAGTCCCCAAAAAGGCAAAACAAAGGCCCATTAGTTTTTTGAGAAAGACATATGACATGGATAATTGAGGTTGTAATTCATTATAATAATATTGATTAATAAAATCTATCACATCAAACAAATTTTCAAATTTTGGGGTCAAAATTATTAGTGGAGGTCAACTTTTATATGGTCCAAAGTTGTTCATGAAAACACTGCAACTAGTCAATGGTATCTACAGTTAGAGCTCCAAAAGAGACCCTTGTCATCCAAATGGAAAACCTAACCTTGAAACCATGTTTTAATAAGGATAAATGATGAATGTGACATATATTCTCTAAATTACCATCCAAATAAGATGATAAATGATATCATATTCCTAAATAGCACCTACAATACATACACAAGTCACACACACCTATAGCAGGGTATGCAAATAGTGACCTCAACTTGATGCCAAATTGGTATTTTAAGACATTAAATTATTAGTAAATAACATTAATATAAAATTATTTGGTTTTAATTCTCAATATAGAGTCTCCAAGCATCATGACCAAGGCCTAGTAGGTAGTGAACACCTATAGGCAGGGTAAAAAGAGATGTCTTAGTCAAAGTAGTGGAAGAATTAGTTATGACCAAAGGTGCATAATAAAGGCTAATGGGAGGATGGTATGATGAATTAAACCTATATATAATTTATCCATATGAATTATATACATATATAAGCTCAAAATAGTGTGAAACAAGCTTTCATAGACTCCTTTAGGTTCTATGAACATGTACAACTAAGCAAGTTGGATGTGAACTAAGAAATGGCATATAAGTTTGAGAATTGTTGAGTTAAAGGTTGATAATGAGTTAAATTATTGATAAATTATATTTTAAGGGATTATATAGACTCAGGAAAGGTTTCAAAGTCTAGTCCATGTATAGACACCTATAGGTGTCCCCTCTAAGGCAAAAAACACACTCAAAAAATGCACACAGTCTTGAGATCTAGGCAAAGTGTATGGGGGTACCTAAGAGTTAGAATGATGAAAATAATATAAATACATACATCATTATTAATAAGTTCCAAATAGGCTCATATCATACACCAATAAATAAATCAAAGGGCTCTAAACAAATAGAACATAGTCCATTCCTTAGACATTGAACACAGTCTATCTCCTAAAAGTCTGCCTTGGAAATTGATAAGGTTTGGGGGTCTAGAGACCTGATAAAGGAGTAAAATATTGAATATATAATCTTAAAAACTTTTATAATCTTCTCCAAAATTCAACTTGTTTTAATAAATAGGGGAAGTGCCCTCTTTTTTATCTCAGACAGAAGGCACTTCCCTAAGTGCATAAACCTACAACATTGAGGAAAGAAGATTAAATGGTGGACTAGGATCACATGGAAACCTTAAATAGAGTATGATTATTTTAAAAAAATATAATGATACATGAATAAAGGAAGGGTGAGTCTTTATAGTGTATCCCAAATCATCAAATTTGCAGATAGAACTAGTGGACATGGTGAGGCCTAGTGCCCAAATGAAGGTTCACTCACACTTTTGGCATTTTAAATTATTTAAAACTTGTTGAAACATGTTTGAGGTATCCTAATATATATTTAAAAAAAATTAGATGCAAAGGAAACCATAAAAACTCATTTTAGGCTCTGAGTTGCAGGGATTAGGCCTAGTGTCCAAAGAGGAGTTTTTTCACATTTATAGCCTTAGATATGGTTTTAAACCTATCATAACATGTTATTTGGGTGTATATAGAGGTTTTATATATTTTATAGTTTATAGGAAACATCATGAAAGCCATTTTTGGTCCAAAACCAACTTAGACATGCAAGAAAAGAGGGGAAAAAACTTGAGTAGGCAACTTCAAATGCTCATATCTCTCTTGATGATTTACATGGGAAACTAAAACATTTAGATAAGTTATAAAGGGTCATATAAAACTATTTTGTGGCATTATATTGAAATTTTAACATGAAATATCTATGAACAATTGTTAAGAGGGTGAAACTGTCTACAACCCTTGTAAAATTTTGGGAGGAACCCAATTAGAGAAATGAAGATTGAGATGAATTAAAATGGAATAGTTTAGCCTTGAAAAATATTAAACCTTGTATATAATTCACTCAAGATCCCTCACATGAAAATTAGTTATATGGACTTGTATGGACATGGTAAAAATAAGGTATTTTTTACCATTTTTTGTATTGTGTAGGCTAAAAGAGGATTTTGAAGGTGAAATAAAGTTTTGGGGGAAGTTTTAGATTTTTTGTAACTCACTATGTTCATTTATTTTAAATAAAAAACTCCTCCATGTCTGAAACAAGTTATTCATCTCAACTAGTCAAAACTGGCATATTAGACAAGCTAGTGAGAAGGGTGGAAAACTTCAAGTGAGACCATTTTAAGGTTTCCATAATGCTTATAAGGACATGGAGGTATTTAAAATTGTAATAAAATCTCTTAAACTAATTTTCATGGAAAAATATTTCCAATTTTGAGGCCAAGTGTGTAGGGTACATGAAAGAGAGGTTTTCTTGATAGCAAATGATGATATCTTAGTTTAGGATTATTCTAGATGACCAGGCCTAAAACCAATGCATGAAGAGGAATTTATGATATAATTAAAATTATTTACAATAACCATACCTATCCATAATTAGTTATAAGGTGTTCAAGTAGGGTCAATCATGAAGGCAATTTTTTTGAGCCAGTCAAGGAGTTTTCATGCCACTTTTCATGAGGTTTATGACTTGGATTGAAATTTGTACTTATTGGCCTTGTATGGTTCATCCCATACCATCTTAAAATTAAAATTAACTTATTTTATTAGATTGAAAAGTGTCCTTGTGACCCTTGTACTTCTCCTCTCTCTCTCAAGTTTTATAAGAACTAGCCATTTTGGCATTGTATTGGATGCTCCACCTGAGTATGGTGAAGCCCTAATCATTTGTATACCTTTTGATCAATAATAATACTTATTACTACTTATTTTCACCTCCTCCATGAATATTCTTAGTTTTTTCATTTGGAATGTTTGATTTTTCATAGGTTAAGACTATGGATTCCTTAGCATGTTATTTCATTGTATCATCTATTTGTAGTTAGAAAGCTTCTTATTACAGGGAGTGTGAAGTTTTATAGGAAATGTCAAGGATTGAGTGAGTTAGTATATTCATTAGTTCCTTCATATGCATCTTATCTAGTCCTCCTAGCTTTGTACATTCATCCATAGCCTCACAATATAACATTGATGTGAGAAGATGTAGATTGGAGAAGTGTATGTTTAGTTTGTCCTTTGATTTCAAGTGTAAGATGCATATGGTTGGAAGTCATCAGTCTATTTGGTGTATCACCTCCCTTAAGATAGTTTGTTTTTAGTTATCTCTCTTACTTTTCACTCCCTAGGTTTAGTTTTAGTTTCAATCCAAAGTGGTACATCGAGGGAGCTAGCCCTATGTAGAGATTCACCTCATCCTTAGGCTACCCACAAGCCTATAGGTGTTTCCATTATGCCACTTGGATGAGGAGAGATTTTTCATCTCCTCAAAGGGTATAAATCTAAGTGATAACACATACCAATTAGGGCTTATAAAATTATGAAATATGTCTGAAAATGTTCCATATATCTTCTTCACTTGATCTTATGCATTCAACTTTCCTAAAACTACCATTTCAAGTTGACTACCTTTTTCAAACCACCATAGAGTCTTAGAGATTGTTCATAAAGGAGAGGGGATTAATTTGGAAACCAATTCCATAAATTTTAAGGTTACTAAGACCCCCTCCTCTATCAAAAATATCATACCCTGACTCTCTCTCCTGACTGTACCATCCACATAAAACATGCCTTTATGACCTTTAGGAAGAGAGTGATGGAGAATCTGAAATAAATTATGAATTTGAGGACTTGAAACTTCATCCCAAGCATGATTCTGACCTATAAAATGTGAAGAGGCACTCTAAAGGCATTTTACACCTAAAAGTGGGCTCTTGAAGTTCATACAAGTGCCTTAAACTGCCTCTTTAGAATGATTTCCTACAAAGTGTCTTGTCATATTTTATGTACATGGAATTTATATAACTCCTTCAAGAACCTTTTCAAGTTTTTTATACATATTATTCATCTTATAAGATTTTTCACACGTTGGAGTTAGTAAAAAACACTTTAATTTTACATAAAACTTTACCTTAAAGTTTGCAAAAGAACACTTACTTTTCCAAACCAACATGAAATGTTTATACAATTCTATTAAGTGGAAAAGTGATTTTGAAAGACACCTTAAAAATCTATGACACCTCTTGGACCCACCCCTTTTACACCATGACATGATTAGGCTTAGTAAAAGACCAAAATAGCCATTACCTTAATTTTATCAAATTAACCTTAATATTTGCTAATAAGGTTTTAGAAATACTATTATAAGACCTCATAATACATGGCAAGGTTAGGAACAAGATTAAAAAAATATTACAAACAATTTTTTACCTATAGGGGTTGACATTTTGACATTGGGGGTCAAAATTGGTCAATAGTTATAATTGTAAAAGACATTGTAACTAGTAGCATCCAAGAATACCACATGTAAACTTACACTAGCACTCTTCCACCAGTTTTACCCTTGAAACATGGTAGGAGGTTGTAACCTTTTCTTTTTAAATAAATGATATTCTAGTCAGTCATAAACTTGCCAAGTGATTACTCTATTTTGATCAACTATTGTAAAAGCATTGTGATGTATGAATAGTGCCTTCTTGTTGATTTAGAACTAAATATAGCATGGATTGAATAATAAGTTGTTAAGAGTTATCAAGCATTTATAGATTATAAGCACTTTTTGAAAGTTAATGAAGAATTGATTACATGAAATTTACACAAATATAGTGTTGATATAAATCATATTCCAATGAAGAAAAAGTGCCCACTCAACAAAAGAAGCATGATCTTTTATGTTATTTATATGTTTATATTGTTGAGTATTTGGTCTTTCAATGTAAGCAAAGTATTGTGTGACATTATTTAACTTTTGGGTATATGTCTTTTAATTTAATTTACTTTAAATTCTTTATATTTACAATCATTTCCTTTCATAGGTATTTCCTTTTAAATAAATTATATTTTCTATAATTTAGATCAATTATGTGTTTCCTTTTAAAGTATTTCAATTATAGTAGTGTGTTTCCTTTAAAAGCATTTTTAATTTGAGTAAAGTGTGTTTACCTTCCAAAGCATTTCAATTTACCAATACTGTTTAATTTTACAAGAAATAGAATAATTTTTTATTCAAGCAAGTAGATTAGAGATTTAGGAGTAAATGATTCAAACTCCCCCCAAATAGATAATTATTAGTCATTGTTCTAGGTACCTTGCTGCTAACTATCATCAGACACTAGTCCTAGTCTGATATGACATCAACTAAAATTAGTTGATTAAATGAAAGGATTGACAACCCCATCAACTTTTCCAAATTATCAAAATGTTTTTATTAAATGCTTATGAGATTGAGTTGGAAAATGAAGTAGGTATTTCACCTATATTTTATGTATCTAAGTTGTATCCATATGTGGTAGGAAAAGTAATTGAGGAATGTTCAAGCATGGATTTTTAAACCATTTATTGAAAGGTATAATTTATATCTAATGTAGAGGATGAGATGGAATTCATTTTGAACATATACATTGAAAAAAAGACAAGAGGCAATGAGTATTACAAGTACTTGATGAATTTTAAGGATTGAGTAGCTTAATAAACAACTTAGATAAATGATTTGAAGTTTATAAGCATGGAAAAGTAACTGAGGAACTCATACTAGGTTCATGACTAGGATCTTATGAAAAATTCAATTTATTGTGGTGTCTTATGTAGGATTATCCAATGTGTACAATAAATCTTACATCACCCAAGAAAAAATATTAGGAATTTTGTTAGAATTCATCATGAAAAACCCTTATCCTAAGATAGTCATAGAGGCCAAATTTAGGGTTTTCTAACTTAGTTCAAGGTTCAAAGAGGCCATGCATATATATCCAAGTGTTCATATTAATTAATAGTTTCTCATATTTATGATCCATCTAAAAAATTCCTCACTTTATTTATCTATGTTTCATGATGGTCATACATATTATACTATATATCCACAATGTAACAAAGGACACATAAGTCACAAAATTTTCATAGACAAGTTTTAAATCCACAAAAAATTATCAAGTATATGTAATGGGATCCTTGACTCTATTTTAATTTGTAATGCATTTTTAGGAACATCCCACACGACATGGATTCAATGGGATTCACATTCTTGTTGTAATTAAAATTCAATAGAGTTCATAGCATTAAAGAATCCCCATAAATTCCATAATAACCCCAAATAACTCATAGAGTATGTGAATCTATGAAAGTGATAGATGTCATAGCCATGACTTAGTGACATGGTGATCATGAGTAAATTTAAATTTGGGAGGTCACAAATTCTAAATGTTGATGAGTGATAATTATTTAAGTGGAATGGCTAAATCCATGTGTCTATATATATTTGGAGGTAAAAAATATTAAATTGGATTCATGACCAATTATGTTATGGATTTTATAAATCTATGGGTCCAAAGAGTACTCATCATCAATGGAGAGAATAATAATTGCATTCAAAAGGGATATAGGATAATAATACATAATCATATAAGTTCATGACAGCCTTCTTTCCCTATGATAACAACATAGTGTTCACATCATGGGGAAATTAAAATGACCATATATCTCATTAGGAATCCCCAATTTGGGAATTTTATATCTTAAGGGAAAGCTCTTAACTATAACTTTATTTTGTTGATGATTAGGGAGAAGTTTTTCACACATGTGAGATTTTATTCATAGTTGAAACAACCTGGGCCATTTTTATCTAACTGTCAATATTCACTATGTCAAATGGATTTTGGTTGTAGTTTCAAAATCCATAAATGCCATAATAAATTAAATGGAATTGAGTATTTGACGATTAAAAAGAAGTGGTAGAGTTAAAGGCTAAGAGGATAAAAGTTTCATTTCTCTTTAGATATGATTATCTTTAGAGAAGGGGATCTCGATCAATAATAAGAATGGTATGGAGAGAATAGAGGTCACAAAGAGAGAATGTATATCTAGAGGCATGCACATTAGACAATAAAATATGGTGATCTTAATTTTTGGACTTTGAATTTAATTTGTCTTAAAAATTAATAAATGGAATGTTGGTCATTGTCTTTATTCTTTTATCTTGGATGGATTGAGGGAGATGAAACTACCAATGGGTAGTGAGGTAGCCATTAATTTGGCTCCTAATTCCCATCTTTACCAAAACTCATTAAGGTTTCAACAATTCTATTTTACATCATGTGGTGTTTGGTGAAGCCCTAAAAATGGCATGTCAATCAGAAATTGTTATTTTCACTAAGTATTTTGTTATAATATATATTGTATATTAAATTAAAAGAAAATAAATTACAAATTAAAATATGGGTTAATTAATATTAATAAATGATATAAAATTATCTATATAATTATTTAGAAAATTATCTTTAAAATACAAGCTATAATATTAATTAATAATATAAAATGATTTATATAATTAATTTTTTAAAAATAATTAATTAAATGAGTAAAGAAGTAAGGGGGAAAGTAGAATGCTTGGAGCTCTTCAAATGGGGAGATGAAGAGTCATCATCCATTAATGACGCTTCAAGATTTCACTCTTGCCTCATTCATTCTCTTGGTTGCCTTTGTCTTATCTTTGGCCATATTTATTTATTTAATTTTATTTTTTGTTAGTCATGGTTTACCTAAGTGTTTGGTGTCTTAGTCTTGGTGATATTTTTTTCTTTCTTTTTTGTTTTATGTGGCCCTTTTTCTCCCAGGCTTATTTTGTTCTCCTTGTTTTCTGAGTCGTAGTAGTTTTTTGTTTTAGAGAGCCTTCTTAACATTTATTTGGGTTTGTTTATGGAGATAGTTATAATTGGTTTTGAATATCATACAATGTGTTAATGGGATGTAAGTCTTTATGAATCCCATTGTGAGAAGGTTTGTGATGAGTATACCCTAATGAGATCACTATTTCAAATTTGCCAATATCAAAAGAAGGGAGAGGTAGTGAGGGTATGAATATAT
Organism: Torreya grandis; assembly: GCA_037957365.1. Classification (NCBI taxonomy): domain Eukaryota; kingdom Viridiplantae; phylum Streptophyta; class Pinopsida; order Cupressales; family Taxaceae; genus Torreya; species Torreya grandis. Next base: position 145,601 of record JARHVA010000513.1, on the reverse strand, counting down.
TTAGTGAAATTAGACATCAAGATGAGGTTTATAAGAACTCAAAGTGTGTGAGGTTCATTATCAGTGTCCATGGCATAGAAAGGGTTAGCATCAATGAGAAGGGATCATAACAAATTGATAAGTCCCCTAGTTTGAAATAAAACCTTGCCTTGTGTCCAAATGATTCCATGGAGAATAATTTGTAGATGGAAGAAGTGTGTATAAAAATATTGGGTTTTTTTTTGTTTGATTAAATAGGAATTCATTTCCTTCTATAAATTTATTTGATAATTGGCTAAACTCTATATGGGAAAAAATATGGGTATAATATATCAACTTTTGTAGAATGTTTAAAAATTGGGTTTTCATGGTTTTATTTAAAAATTAAAATGTGTAGAGAAGAGTCATTATTAAACCCTTATGGAATGTTTGACAATCTATGTTTAATACTATTCCATGGAGCCCTAACATTGACCATAGTGAAATTGTGTTCAAAACTTCTCTTAGATGGGTTGATATTGAGAATGTCTTAATTCTATGGAACTTTTTTCCCCATGCCCTTAAACCATTAGGAGAAGTTTTAAGGATTGAAAATACTAGAATATCCTTGTCTCACATAAAACCTAATATTCATTTCTTTATTTCTTTGGATATGTATAAATATTCCCATTAAACCTAATGTTTAGGGTTAAATGAGAAACATTCTCTTTCTCTATTAATGGTTTGGGGGTTTCAGTGTTTTTTTTTACAAAAAAATGACCACCTCAAAAAAATTTCCTCCTCTTAAAAAAAAGGAACTTTTTCAACAAAGATCAGAATAGTCTTCTTTAAACAAGTGGTGTTAAAATTGATGGTTCCTTTAACAAGTTTATTTTTGATGTGGTTATGAAAGATAAACCCTACTTTGACCTAAACAAAAATATAGACATAAAACCACCTAATCTATAATTGGGTGAGATTATATTTAAAGATTCTTGTGAATAATCTAACACTTCTTACCTTTTTTATGATTTTATCTTACCTTCAGGTCCAAGTGTTCCTTGTTAATAAATCATCTCGCCTTTGTCTATTTAAAGTGAGGTGATTGTAATAACTTACCCTATTACTTTAGTCTTAGTTATTGAGGGTTATTCAGTCTAGAGTATCCCATTTAAACCTCAAGAAGAGGATTTTTCCTTTCCTAAATAGATACACTCATAATAATATGTTGTCATCCTTATTAATTCTCCTAATTGTAAGGCTTATACCCCTAGACCTTTCTTGCTTATGGGCTTGATGTGATTCTTGATGAATTGGTTTCCATGGTTGTTTCTATAAATCCTTATAGTTTGAGAGATAAATATGTAGTTCTAGATGATAAAGTTATTCATACTCCTTTGGCATCTAGTGGCCTTAATTTAACTTAGAATTCTAAAGGAGGAGAAAATAGATAACAAAATGAGCTTTGTTTCTTTTCAAGGTCCAATTTTTGGTGAGGAATGTAAAAAATACAAAGGAGGGTCGTAAGGTAGTCTTGAAGACTCTAGAAATAAATATAAGGAGAAAAAGATGCCCTAATATTTCACTAAGATTTATCAAAACAAATTAGGACCTAAGCCCTTTGGTTAGACAAGGTAAACCCCCCTATCTTATTTATGAATATTATCATTTGGAATGTGATGGGTCTTGAATCTCCTAAAAAAAAGCCTATTGTTAGACACTCTACAAATAAAATCAATTTCTTGTTGCTTCAATAAGTTAAGGAAGTGGGCTCTGAACTTGAATCTGTTTTCAACTATATTTGGCTAGATTATTCACACTTCTCTACTAGTCACTATAGAGGGAAGGGTGGGGATTATATTTTGATTTGTCTTGAGTGGGATGATTTTTTTGTTGGTCATAGTTCATCCCCTTGACACAAAGCAATGTGGATTTCCATTAAATAAAATAACCAAGATTTTTGGATATATAATGTGTATGTTTCCAATGACTATAGGGATAGAACATAATTGTGGAACTAACTTGTGTGCAACCAAAAATGTATCCCTTGGATTATGGTGGTGATTTTAATATTATTAAAGAAAGATAAGATAAACAAGATGGTAAGCCTCATTCATGGAAAGGCAATGAGATTTTATTCTAATCTAAGTTGAAACATATTCAACATATTTTTGACCCTATTAACAACTAAGGAAATTTGCCATTGATGATGCCCCATGATAATAAAGTGCTCAAGTTAATTTAGAGTGCATAATTTTGAAAAATGGATTGCCTCTCCATAGAAAAAACCATGGATATCCAAAAAAAGTGTAGCATGTATGCACAAGAACCTTTTTAAAGTGAGCAATCCAATATCATGGAAGATGAATCCCTGATATGATGATAGAAAATATGTACAATGTTTCCAAAAATCACATGTAATTAATCCAAAATGAAAATAAATATTACATTTTCCTTTGACCTATATTAGTAGTTTTCACTTGAAAAGAAGTGATGTTACAAAGTACCTAAAATAAATATAAATATCAAGATGAAGAACTAAACATATACTCACCTGTGCCACCTATAGGCTTATAAGGGAAAACCAAAAAATAAATAAGAAACTTTTCATTCAACTTCCCAAGTTTATAAGAAAATATTAAAATATAGATAATCGATAAGTACAAATTTGGTTGAGTTCATGACTTGTGTTAACATTATTATGGCAGGCTTAGATTAGCTAAATATATGCTTTTAAAGAATCTATATTATAGGCCATAAAAGGTCATAACGCAAACTTGAGGGTAACCTATACAGTAATATGTAATACACGTCTAAAATGTGTACATGCCTACTTATTTAAAAATTTTATGTGCAGGGATGTTTGTAATTAGTATGTGTAATTATGATGAATATGTTTGGCTAGTATTGTTGGAATGGAGTATATCTACATTGTATGATAAACTAAGAAATCTGAATTTGAGTGGTTAAAATTGTATCTATAATTTATGATTTAATATAGTAATTGAATGATTATAAAAGTTTAAAATAATTTGGTGTCTCTTATGTGGATTATTTATATGATCCAATTTTAGAAAATGTTTATTATTGTTAAATATAAAATAGAATCTTATTTATTGTTAAGTAATGATAAGTAATAGTTCGGGAACTTATCTATAGTCACTTATCAATGGTTAAAAAAATAGTGTCAATAGCGAAGTTTTATAGTAGAAAGTAATGCTAATGTAGACTAAGACATATATTCTTGAAATTTTTTAATACTATCAAAATGCTTTGGCCAAAGTAATGTTATAGTTATATGCATTGTCTATCAACTATAATTTATAGTTTAAGTGTTTTCTTGAGGTTGTAATAGATAGAGGTATGTATGGAGTTTATATGAATGGTTCATGTAATAGTGGTTGTAATTTCACATATGCTCTCAAATGGTTTTGGATGATTGCATCATCATTATCTACCCCTTCATAAAGGGAAGGGCTACTCTCATTAGAGAGATGTGTAAGAGACCATCAGTGTGTGGTTAGAGATAAAACACCTTGATGATGTTATCCCTCTTCATGGTTAAATATAAACCAAGTTTTATGCTTAATTAGGGCTACTACAATTATTTCATGAGTTGTTTCATTGAAGATATATTTTATTATTTTAATTTTGAAATTATTGTATTGCATTGGCTTACGTAGTAGTGGCTATTATAAATCATGTACATTCATTATTTATCATGTTGTACCACAATAGTGGATACATATAATGATTTAGATGATTTGGCATACTTTAGAATTCTTTTATTATTGTGTTGTAACTTTAATTCTAAATAACATAATGTCACATACTCTTACAATTTTTGCACCATTGAGACCCACTTATGGGCTAAAATAATGGTTGGTTAAATGTTTAATCAGTGGATTATTACCTATAGTAAAATTAATATATTTAGTATGTTTAGTTTATTTATAAAAAGTAGTGTAAAATACATAATTTATTATGTTGAACTTATTAGGGTTATAACATGTGGTATCATATCAAAGGTTTAAATGGTTGGATCTTAAGAGTTAACTAACATTGAAATATCTCTCCTCATTTATTAGTGGGATAAAATGGTGTGTGAAAGGACAAAATTTGAAGTAATTTCCAATTATGATCAACAACCTAATCCTAAATCATTAGCAGTCGAATAAACTGCTATGCTTGATTAAATCCTTTCAGCCCTAAATGAGACAAAAAACATAATTTCCACCATGGAATAGGTAATAAATGGGTAATATGAGGAGGAGGAACAATAGGAATAATATATTTATTAGGAAGAGAACCAATAGTAAAATCAAGAGCATGCTAAAGAGCATCAATTTTCATGAGTGCAAGTGGTTGCATAATTTAACTGTGACATGAAAAAGGTGAATCCATCTACTTTTTTATGGAACAGTGTTGGGTGATGGAGCTAAAGGGTGGCCATTGAGATGGATAAATATTTCAAAATTAAAAAAATATTTTGAGAGGACTTAATTAGTGTGTGGATCACACCAACTTATTTATGAAGCAACAACCTAGTGGGCCAAAAAGAAGATGGAGATGGATATTGATCTAATACCACTACTTGGGATCATATTTTTGATATGTTTAGGGTGAGGTGGTTACCACAACCTTATTTTGTTAAAAATATGAGAGATTTTCATAATTTAAAGGAGAGTTATCAATGACTGATTATTGAAAGCAAATTTGAAAAATGTTTTAAATATGTTCCCTAATACCATAAATATGAGTGTTTCCAAATTCAAAATATCATCATGGGTTTAAGGCTGCATATTAGATGTGAAGTGGATATGCATGGACTTAACTCTATGGACCAAATCTTTGATACAATTTTCAAGGAGATTAAGCTTAAATATCTTGTTGAGGTAAGGGATAGGTATCAAAATGTGTTTGGTGTCCCAAAGCCTTATTTCAAAAATAATAATTGAAAGTGCAATGGGAATTCTAAATATAGACTCAATATTAATAATAATTCTAGGTTTAACAATGCTCTAAGGGCAAGGAAGATATGAAATGGTTTCAGAGATGAAAACATAGGAAGTAACCCACTTAAAAGAAAAGGACTAGTAAGAGGATGTTTTACATGTAGAGGTTATCATTATTAAAATGAATACCCTTAGTGTAAAATTAAAATTAAATTAAATAATCCTTCTTCTTCATCTTATAAATAAGGAACTTTACAACAATGAGTCCATGTGGTAGTTGACAATCATTAATATGAGTTTTAAATCTCACCAATTGAGATGTTAAGTACTTTTTTCATAATTTGATTTCAATTTTGATAGATACTAGAGGTACTTAGTGTTTAATTTATCCTAAATTACTTAATGAACTGCCTAGAAAATCTAGGCAAATAGAAAATGTATGGACTGTGTAGTATGGGAATCAATCTAGGGTCAAAGTAGATGAGTTCCTAGTTGAAGTAGAGGTTGAACTACCTAATTTCACCATCATAGTAGAATTATTTTCAATTTTGCTAGGGTCATATTATGTGATATCAGGGGTGAATTGGCTTTATAAGTATAATTCAAATGTATATTATTTCATGAATAAGGTAGAATGTTTAGATGATTATGGAAATAAAAATCAATTCCAAGAAGAGAAAAATGATCTCAAGTTAAAGTAGATTTCATCTATTCAATTAAGGAAGGATCATTAGAAGGGTTGTTAGGTTTTCATGGCTAAAACAGATGAGGTAGAATATCCTAAAGATTTGACCATAGAGGACTATCATTTTTTTCAATAAATTTAGGATGTATTTATTGAAGAACTACATGGATTACCTCCTAAAAGGGAATTTAAATTTAGAATAGATATCAGTTTAGGATTTAAACCTCAATTTAAGGTACCCCAAAATGATAACAACAAAATTGGTTGAGTTGAAATCCCAAATCCAAGAGTTGTTATCCAAAGGACAGATCTAACCTAGTGTTTCACCTTGGGAAGCACCTATGGTGTTCATAAAAAATAAGGATGGTACTCTTTGCTTATGCATATATTACATAATTTTAAACAAGGTAGCCATCAATAATAGGTATATTTTACCTGTATTGATTATATTTTTGATCAAATGTGAAGTAAAATGGGATTTTTAAAAATCAACCTTAGAGTAAGGTACCATCAATAAGAATCAAGGAGGAAGATATTCATAAGATTGCTCTCAGGATGAGCTATGGACTAACTAATGGGCTAACTAATGCATTGTCAACATTCATGAATCTTATGAATAGCATGTTTAGAGACTATCCGGTTTGTACTAATATTCTTAGATAATATTTTGATATATTCAAATGAATAAGAAGAGCATTTACAACACTTGTGACTAGTTTAGTAATGCTTATGAAAGCATAAGTTATAAAAAAAAGTTTCTAAATATGTTTTATTTTAGAATAAAGTGTAATATTTTTGGCATATCATCTTAGCCAAAGGGACATCTATGGATCCAACAAAGATTAAATTCATCTTGGAATGTCCAAAAACAAAAAATGTTCATGATGTGTGTATTTTTATGGGTTTATTAGTTTATTATATAATCTATTTACCCAAATTTTCCAAGATAGCTAATCCCATCACCTCTTTGTAATTGAAGAAGCAATCATCCTTATGAAATAATAAGTGTGAATAAGCCTTTAAAATACTAAAAGAGAGGCTTACATATACACTAGAGAATTGCATGTTCCATATTTAAATGGTCATTTTTTGTGGTAACAAATGCTTTTAGGGATGGTCTAGATGGAATAATGCAACAAGAAGGCTCCATAGTAGCATATGAATAAATAAAGTTGAAGCTTTATGAAGTTAACTATGATCACCATGATTTGGAATTGCATGCCATAATGCATGATCTAAAGGTTTGGAGGCACTATTTTTTAGGAAAACCATTTTAACTCAAGACTAAAAACCTAGGGCTTAGGTATATCTTCACGTAGATGAATTTGAATGCTCGACAAAGGTGATTGATTTATTTTTTATCAAAATATTTTGATATTAGCTATATAAAAATAAAAAAGAATAGAGTTATAAATATTCTTAGTCATAGAAGGTACATAACAATTATGGATACCATAATAAGTACCTTTCAATAAAAAGTTATTGAATTCTCTCTAGGGGATGAATTCTATGAACAGGTGAAGAAAGACCTAGCAAAAAATCCTCAAGATCATAGATATATAGGATTATAAAATTAGAAATATGGACTCCTAAGGTTTAATGGAAGAATGTATGTGTTAGATAGAGAGAATTTAAGAGTATCATTACTTAATGAGTGACATAATTCTCTTTATCCTAATCATTTAGGATTGACCAAACTAATGGAAAAGTTGAAACAATTATATTTTCTAAAGGGAATCAAAAAAGATGCAAATGATTTTGTGTCAAGCTGTTTAGAATATTAATGGGTAAAAGCATGACATGTTCATCCTATGGGGTTGTTTTATCCTCATGAAATTATATAATAGAAGTGGAAATATATTAACATGGACTTTTTCCAAGGACTACCCATGTCAATAAACATGCATGATATGATTCTTTTGGGTAGTTAACAAACTAAACAAGGTGACATATTTTATACCATGAAATTTGACAAATGATGCACCAGTTCTAGTAAAAAAAATGTAAATGAAATCTATATATTGCATGAAATTCTTGAGAAAATAATTTTTTATATAAACCCTTGCATGACTTATAGGTTTTGGCAAACTCTTAACATAGCCTTGGGAAATCAACATAATTTCAACATAGCGTATCAACTTTAAATAGATGGGAAAATAGAAAGGGTAAATTAGTTTTAAAAGATTTTATAAGGAAGTATTTCATGGACCAAAAATAAAAGTGGACATAATACCTTCCACTAGTTGAGTTTTCTTATAATAATTCATTCCATTCAACTTTGAAAATGACATTTTTTGAGGTGTTAAATGGGAAAAAATGTAAAACACCTATTCGTTGGGAATACTAGAGGATAGGGTAATTTTTGGACCAAAAATACCTAATGAAATGGAAGAAAAGGTGAAATTGATTATAAATATATTGGCTAAATACAATGATAGAAAAAAGGCTACACTGATTTTAAAAGAACAATAAGCCAATGTTAAACCACAAAAGAGCTCAATCAAATTTGGAAAATTGATTAAATTAACAAAAATATATGTAGGAATTTTTGAGGTTCTGGAAGTGATTAAACCTAGTCCATACAGAATTGATTTTCCACTAACACTTTCTTAGATTCATAAAGTTTTTCATGTGTCTTATTTTAAGAAATATTTGGTTGATTCTTTAGATGTACTTGATTAGAATGTTTTATAGGTTCTAGATCCTGGGATGGTAATAATAGAACCAATCAGAATCCTTGAAATACACAAGATTAGATTTTATAATAGAGAATTTGATCAATTTAAGATCCATTGGGACCAATATTATGAAGATAATACTAACTGGGAGGATTATGAAGAATTTCATATGTTGTTTCCTCATTTATTTGATTGATATATTTTGTTGAACTCATAACATTTCAAAACATTTTTCATTTATAATTATTTCATCAGGATGATTACCTATTTAATGGGGGGAGGATGCTTCATCCTAACCTATCCTTAAAAAATAAACCTATTTTAATAGTTATTTATACTAATGATTAGTTAGACTACTAAGTTTTTTGGAATAATCATATGTATCATGTTGTGATTATTTATTTGGACTGCTGCATTTTCCATTCTAAATCTCTATTTTGAGCACATTTATTCAATGTAAATTATATGGTTATGATTATATTTTACTCATTTTGGCATGGATATTATAATGGCAATTAAATCATTTATTGCTAGTTGATTTCTATCTACGTTGATATAAATGGACTAAATACATTCTCCTTGTCTAAGGTGGATGTATGATAGTTTTCACCCTTATAAATTAGTACTAAGGGAGAGCATCATATGGGAGGGTGTTGAAGTTTTTGACATCTAGGAGTACATAGAGCTTCTGATCACACCCACACCCACACACGAGAGAGAGAGAGAGAGAGAGAGAGAGAGAGAGAGAGAGAGAGATGAGAGAGAGAGAGAGAGAGAGAGAGAGAGAGAGAGAGAGAGAGAGAGAGGAGAGAGAGAGGGGGGGGGGGGGGGGGGGAGAGAGAGAGATTATTTGGTTTTATTTTCAATTCTATATTGGTTATATAAATGAGTTTGTTTGTTACAAATTATGTCTTTTTTGTTTAAGAATCTTAGCTTGGTGAGTAATGGATTTATTGTATTTTAGTGTCTTCTTGTACCTTTATGGACTATTTTGGTTTTTTATTATTTATGTCTTTGAATGAGTATTTAATGGGTTCCCTCAAAGTCATTTCCTTTAAAGTGGTATGATTATTACCTATATTTCCTTCACCCTTTTTGAGAAGCTGTGAACGCTTATCACATTGACCTTATATTATTCATGGGAATTTAATTTGTTAATGAGGTGATCAAAATTATTGATAGGACTTTTGATTTTTGGTTATTATTATAACCACTTTGAAACCATGGTATGGTCATATTAACCTTTTTAGGAATCAATAAAGTCAAAAGACTTGATAAATTTTGAAACAAATGAATAAAGGGTTTTGATTGGCATGAAAAATCAATGAATCCTTGTGGTATGGATAATATTTTTTATAAAGTTAACTAAGAGTAAAAATCCCATGACTAAGTCTTGAAACTTTTCCTAAAGCCCATTTTTTGGGCATCACTATAGTCTTGCATGGGAGAATAGTTATAGAAAATAGAGGAGAACTAAGAAAATAATTAAACCTAAAAACAAGGGTTTATAAAATGTTAAAAAGAGGTGAAATGGAAATAATGATGAAAGTGAATTAAAAACACAAAAGAGGAGGAAAGAGTGATCGAATGGATTTATACACATGTTAATTTGAGGGAAAGTTCTTGGAAAATCATTTTCAGGAAAGTACCTAGAACTTAAGAGTTATTTCATTTTATAAAGAAAATATCTTATGTTAGGTAGATCTAAAATAACTTATTGAAAATGTTTAAAATATCTATGTAAAATATTATATTTACAAAAGGGTTTATTATGTATTTAAGTTATATGTATTTCCAAGGCTATAATGAACTCGCCATATAGTAGTTTTCATTACTGTAACAAAGATTTTTTGTCTTTGGCCAACTTGAAACATACCTATAATTGTAGGCAATATGGGTGAAACCCTAACTACTGATTCACACCAACTATAATTTGAAAGCCCATAGCTTGTCGTGGCTAGTTGGTTGCAAAATATCATATTGGTGGTATTTCAACTAATTTGGCTACTATATTTCCTTTCCTAGTATGGTTGGTTGTAGCATGTTATATGAGGTTTCATACTCTAATTAGGTGGATTTATTTTACTGTTTATAGTTCATGGATATAACATGCTTTTATGAGGACTTGAACCTTATTTTAGGTTTATATTCTAGTTTTTGTTATAATTGGCTATGAATTTTACTATGAGGTTTTGTATTCTACCTAGAGGATGATTTTTATTGATAAATATGATTGACATTTGCATACCATTTTGTAGTTGTGCCCCAATTTGGTAGTTGGGTGCTAATGTCAGTTTATAACTAGTGATATATCTTTTCATTTAAAATATTTTATTGAGGATCATATTTGGTTGTAGCCTATCTCATCTAAAAGGATTATCAAATGAATCTTACATGGCCCTATATTTAAATGTTTTATGAGGTTAGAAATATTCAGTTGAATTTCACTCTAACTTGTTAAATGAGAATGATTTCAGGAGGTTATTTGCATCTTATAAACCTATAGTTTCACATTTAATCCCACCTATAGGCTTATAAGGGGACACAAATAATTAATTAAAAAACTTTTCATTTAACTCCTTGAGTTTATAATAAAACCTTGCATTATAGATAAGTATGGGTTTAGTTGAGTTCATGATTTGTGTTAGCATTATTATAGGAGACTTGGATTAGCTGAATATATGTTTTTAAATAATCTAAGTATAATTTTAGTCCATAAAAGGTCATAACACAAACATGAGGGTAACCTATATAATAATATGTAATACGCATCTAGAATGTGTATAGATCTACTTATTTAATTTTGTAATTTGAAGGGATGGTTGTAATTAATATGTTTAGTTGTGATGAATATGTGTGGTTGGCATTATTGGAGTGAAGTATATCTACATTGTAATGATAAACTTAGAAATCTAAAATTTAGTGACTGAAATTGTATCTAGAATTTATGATTTTATATAATAATGTGAATGATTTCAAAAACTTAAAATAAATTTGTGATTTGTATGTAGAATGTTTATATGATCCCATTTCATAAATTGATGACTAATATTAAGTATCAAATATAATATTATTTCTTGTTAAGCGGTGATTCCTAATAAGTTGGAACCTATCTACAATCACTTATCCATAGTTGATAAGAAAGTTATTGATAGCTGAGTTTTATAGCATAGAGTAAATATAATGTGGACTAAGACCCAAATACTTGAAATATGATAATAATACAAAAATTCTTTGGCTAAATTAATTTTATAGTTGTATACATTATTTGTCCACTATACTTTCTTGTTTACGTGTTTAATTGAGGTCATATAGATAGAGGTGTGTGTAGAGTTTGTATGAATGGCTACATGTAATAGTTATTTTACTTTCATATATCTTCTTAGATGGTTTTGGATGTTTGTATCATCATTATATTTCCCTTCATGAATGGAAATTCCATTCCTAGTGGGGAGGTGTGTGGGAGACCATTGGTCTGTGTTGAAGGTAAAACACCCAAATGATGCTCTCCCTCTTTACAAGTAAATCTAAACTAGTTATTATGCTTAATCATAGATATTATATTAATTACATGAGTTATTTTATTTAATATCTATTTTACTATTGTACTTTTGACAATATTGTATCAAACTATATTACACAACAATGGATGTTAACAACCATGTACATTCATTATTTATCATATTGTACCACAACAATGGTTGTATATAATGATTTAGATAATTTGGCATAATTTGACATTCAATTATTATTGTTTTAGAATGTGAATTATGAATAATGTACTATGACATACTCTTATAGTTTCTACACTATTGAAATCTACTTATGGGTTAAAATAATATTTGGTTAAATGCTTAATTAGTGGATTATCTGCTTATGGGATAAAATAATATTTAGTTAAATTCTTAATTAGTGGATTATTGTATATAATAATTTTTTTATATTTAGTTGTGTTCAATTTATTTATAGTAAATTAACAAATTTGATTGGTGTATAAACCATAAAATTATGATAGAATGGAGATAGTTAATCCTAATTACTTAAAAAAAAAAAAAAGATTGCATAATTTTCTAAGTTGAACCTAGTAGGGTTATAACACAGTATGTTTGTTTGTATTAGGGGTTTCAAGTGTAGTACACTAGTTTTGGTTGGGTATCCCCCCTTTTTGGTTTGCATAAAATTGTAGGCTTGGACCTTTTTGTTGTGATTATGGAGGTTATTTAACTTACAAAATTTTTTATAGTATTTTATTTTAATAATGGAATTATGAGGGCCCCAAAAACCATTAATTATTTAAATATACTTGAAAATGTATAGTATATTAATTTTTAACCCTATAACAATTTAGGAGATAGAATTTTCATGAGCCATATAGGATTCAAAACCCCAAAAAATTTAACCATGTAACCATTTAGGAGATAAAATTTTCATGAGCCATATAGGATTCAAAACCCCCCAAAAAGGCTACACCTTGTGAATTTCGATGCCTATTTTTAACTTTAGGATGATTTACCCACTTTTGACTTCTCTATGATAGGTGACTAAAAGTGATGTAATATTTTTTTGTTGAGATAACAAGGGTGTGCCTATAGAGAAAATAAAATTTAAAATAGCCCAAGGATTCAATCTTGAAGTAAAAAAATGACATGATTCAAACCCATCAAGATGGTTAATAAGGTACTACCTGCTTGGTGGGGATCACCTATAATAATCATTAAAACACCACCAAAAAATCCATACATAAACTAGAATAGTTAAAAAATTATTAAACAAAGTGTCAGTTATTCAATTAACTTATGAAACACCCATCCAGGTTATAAAAACATAGATTAGGGCAAAAATATCTTACCCACACACCTAAACTAGAACCCCAAAAAAATCATCTTGCATACCCAGTTTCATTCTAACATAATTGATTCTATGTCTGGTGGTAGGCTACCCTATATTGTACACCCAAATCACACTACTAATTTTTATCCATGCCCATCATCAACTCCCTTTGAACTGACCTAATACCCTTCCTCCTCTTTATCACATCACATATGAGGCCTAAAAATACAATTGGGTAGAAGTCACATCCCAAGCCTAGCCTCTAAGAAGGCTAAGCTCCATTGCAATTTCACCATCCCATCCATAATTTCATAGATTTGGTCCATAATTTATAAAAAAAACTAATTGAATCAGTGTCTCCAAGTCCATATGCTCCTAGTGTAGGGTGAAGGAACCCACTACATTTGATAGTAATTTTTCTCCACTAATCACTTGAGCAACATTGAAGACTTTTCTACATCTAATGGATTGCTTAGGGTCCATCATAAAATATTTTAGAACCTTAATAATATCATACTCCTCCATCTCATAGACCTTAGTTGTTGCATACCACATTTCACAACCAAATTCTCATCAATAAGTTTTGAATTTCCTTATCTATATGATTAGTGAATTGATTGGATGTTGCCTCCCTTGTCAACCACATTAGATATGCCACCTAAAGTCCTACTCTAGTTTCTTGATGCACCTATAAATAAAGATTCACTCCTTTGACTTTCTCTATAGATGTACATAACAACAAACTAGACACTTCCTCACCATCCTATTCCATCTCCTAGGCCAAAAATGGAGGAAATGACAACTTCCTAGAAATCAACACCATCTTGAATTCTTAGAATTTGACTCTTGCCATTCACAAGAACTTAATCATGACACACACCCCCCTCTAGCATGATTACCCATAATGAATTATGCTTTCTTACTTATCTCTTGTCTTACGTCATTCATCACCTCCTAACCCTTCCATTTGTCATAGACCCATCACTTAGGAAATTTCACTTTTTTCCTTAGATGTTACTAAAATCCCCCACTAAATAAAATTATTTCCTTAGGTTCATTATTGATTCAATCCTCTGATATTAACTTGGCATCTAGGGTCAAAAAATTTAACAAATCATTTGGAAAAGGGGAAGTTTATTCTTTGTAACTTCTCTCATGTTTTTATCTTAAATTCACACATGAATTTATATATCAATCAACCACTACATTACCCACTTGTTTCACATGCTAGAAATACACATGCTTAAAGGATTCCCTTAAAATTTTTACTTCCTCTAGAATAATTCACATCTTCTACTTAGTGGTCCTACCAAAACTTGATGCATTAATGATAATCTAAACATATCCTTCCATAGTAAAACTTTCCCAACAATTATACATAAAAATTGATATTCATTTTAGTACAACACGAGCCTACACCACATTATTCACTTCCACTCATAGCTTATGGGAAAAAATCAAAATCAGCTGACCATCATGGCCCCAAAAAACTCCACCTATTCTATCCAGTCTAAGGTTGCCTTTTGATGCCCCATTAAATTTTAATTTTACCCTACCCACATCCAGAGGTCTCCAATGGTGATTATTCATTAAACCATACTCCCTACTATCCCAAACCACTTATCAAGCAGATAAGAACCATACTAATTATAGATCCAATAATATTTACCTAGGTCCCTCAAAAGATACTTCACTCCCATGCTACCAAAATCTCCTTTAAATATTTTCTTATTAATTTCTTGACTCACACTGGTGTGTGAAAATAATAGTTAAATAATTTTTTATTCCTTTCCAACCATATATTCTAGTAGAACACTGTCATACTAGCCTCCCAAATCTGATTTAAGCATGGTGAGTTCAGTTTGAGCTTCCACTGAAAGAGAAAGACCTTGAGGTTCCTGGAAAAGGGGAATTGAATGTTGAAGCTTCCCAAGAACAACCCCTTCTTAGGTGAAATATTAATTAATTAAAATATGATCAATTGTTTCTTCCTTATCATAGAACAACACACACATAGATGTCCTGATAGATCCTCTTTTCCTCAACTAGTCAAAATTTATAATTATGTTGAGAGTGGACTTATAGAGAAATAATTTTGTCTTAGGCAAGACCTTTGGATACCAAAAAATATCCAGACATAACTTACTTTGGATCATTCCTTCTATTATGAAAATAACTTGGTAAGCCGAGTCAACTGAGACCTCCCATGAGGTGTAGCCTTCCCAAATTAGACTATCTACCTCTGATCTATTGAGGATCAAAATTTATTCAGTTTCAACATAAAATTAGAAACATAATGATCTAAGAAAGTGTTTGGCCATCTTAGTTTCTTCCACTTCCTTCATAAACCCATTTTGTCAATATAGTCTACCACCTTCAAACCCCAAGAGTTTTTAGCATAGTTCATCAAAAAAGGAACTTATTGCATTCCACTGGAGCCTTAGACCTCAATCAAGCATATTTCAAAAAGGATATACTTAAGATATTTCTAAGCTTTCATCTTACTCTTGGGAGTACCATAATATGACAATACTTCATAAAATTCCAAATTTCCAATCCCTGTGGAAGTTTTAATTGAGTAAATAGGTGGATTACTTCTTAGGAATCCAAAAATTTATGCTAGAGAACTCATACCCAAAGATTCTCTTTACATGCATACATTCTCTATAGTAGCTTATCCCCTAGGGATTTATTCATTTTATTTAATTTATGATCGATATTGGAGGAGCCAAACACTGATTAAATCATGCACAGAGATAATAGAGAGCCAAACACAGACTATTAAAATAATTCAAACACTCTCTGATATCTTATATTAATTCACTCTAATTAATTCATTTGAACATATTATAAACATATATATAGGAATAGAATCCTATAAAAAATTTGATATTTTCTCACCTATAAAACCTCTGAAACTCTTATAATAGTGCAAACCTAAATACGATATATTGTTATAACATATAACAATATATCTAACAACATAATATTTGCATTTACCATATTAACCATACGGTTATAACAATAATAGTAAATACTAATTTAAATAAAGGTAACTCACTTATTACTAGTTACTATCTTGTAAATACCTATTTTTACCTAATGTGAAAATTAATCCCAACATTCCCCCTCATAGTTTTTACATGCTACAATATATCTCATTTTTTGATTGTAGCATGCTCCACCTCCATGTGATCATGATTTTATCTGCATACATGTGCCATCACACATTTTCTACTTCACATTTATCTATAATTGGTTTTCATAGGTTCACCAATAACCTTACAAAATGGTTTTCTCAGGTTCACCAATAACCTTATATAATGGTTTTCTCAGGTTCACCACTAACCTTAAAGAATGGTTTTCTCAGGTTCACCACTAACCTTACAGAATTGTTTTCTCAGGTTTACCACTAACCTTTCATCATGATTGCTACAATGATTTTTAGATCAATATTATCTAATGTAAATATACAAAAGGGTTACATGGGAATATCATAAGTGAATAGGTACAACTATTTATTTTTCACACAACTAAAAATAATAGTAACTACCACGCCACACTAAAAAATATAAAATCCACACCATGCTAAAATGAAATACACACCACATAAGTCACCAAAACATTGATGTGGCCCCGTCATTGGTGACTAATGAGAGGTCATTGAAAGACCTCCTTCCTTCAGGTATCCTCCATCCTACAGTATCTCATTTCTTACTCAGCTGGTATGTCAATGACACTCATGATTTTTCTAAGGAAAATCCCTCCTACAAAGTGGACATCGTGTACAAGCAAAAATTCATCCATGTATAAAAATGGATTTAACTTTGATGTCCGATTGACATACATGACTTTTACTTTTGATGACTTAAACACACTTGACATAAACAATAACTATTACAACTTTTGACTTTTTTTAAGAAGTCTTGATGTATGGACCCAATAATAATAAAAAACTTTAAACTATAAAATCCCATACTAAAAAAATGACTAATATTCAAAATCCAATTAAAGATTGGATTTGAAAATCTAAATGACATTTTAATAATAACCTAATAAAAAGGTTTTGACAAATAATACAATAAAAAAAACTTAACACTAATTTATAATTTATCTAAAAAGCTATTATTAGAAATAAAACCAAAACTTTAGACTTTTGAATTTTACAATAACTAAATAATTTGACTCTAAATAATAACCAAAATTTTAACAAATACTAAACTCACAATTTCTGAAAGACCAAAACTAAATGCATTACCTTTTAGACTTTTTACAAAAAAACTATGACTCTTAAACCACATCTCAATGTTAACCTATGACCAAGAGATAATAGCCGTAAATGAAAGTTTGAATTTCATAAAATAAGGTGCCAATAATTCCACGTGGTAATGTCAAGGTAAGTTATATGTCTACTTGTCAAGGAGAACCATGAGCTTGGAAGAGGTGAACAATAAGTGCACTCTGGTTGTGTTGGCATGATGACATGAAGACCCCTTATCAAATTGCATGTGATTTTGAAAAAGTGGAATGAGTGCATGAATAGAATGCAAAAAATATAGTGGCCATTGTGATGTTAGGCTCACCTCAAAACCACCACCATGAGATCTATCACTATGTATCTTTGAATGTAGATCTACACATAATACACAAAGCTATAGACAGATAGAAGAACGTAGATCTTTATGATTGCAAAAAGAGATCAGCATAGACATTAAGGGATTATGTTTACTTCATAATTGATAATGAATAATAGGATGATCCTTCATAATTTATTGTTCCATAGTAGATTGATTAACTTTGGATTAATACTTGGATACTGTTCTTTGAAGGCTTCAAAGCTGAAACTCATGTTTTTACACCAGATCTATCTACCTAGTGTCAGATGAATGTAGGTCGATATAATAGATTTATTTACGCTTCCATGCTAAATAAACAAAGCAAGATTCCACTATGAATCTTGTCTACTCTAGGATACATGTTTATTTATGTTGAGCT
>JARHVA010000513.1:0-122500 GCA_037957365.1 Torreya grandis | reverse complement strand
AGAGAATTGATTTAATACTTCCTAGCAATCTTTGGTCAGTAATCTATCTTGAAGTAAGGAGTAATATTTATAAATATTCAAGTTACTACAAGTTTTATTCAAAGTTTCATTCAGTAATGGATTATTAACCATGAATGATTCAAAAATGTGCAAGCATGCCTTCTCTAAGGATGTTCTACCTGGTTTTCCAATCAAGATGAACATAATAAGCTCCATCTAATCTCATTGGACTAACCTCATATTTTGTTTAAAACACTTACTTGAAAAATTTTCTTTCGACTTGTTTTAATTTATTTGTGATGGGAATTTGATGTTTCCACGAGTCTAACTTAACTTTTATTTTGGCCTCGTAGGAAAACAAAGATAAAACAGTGATTCATTATGCCTCACAGGATGCCAAATTAAATATTTCAACTTAAAGAGGATAGGTATCCACCTCTCCAACCTTCATGATGCCTTAACAATTCATCACTCCCCATGCAAGACACTTAAGGAAAATATATGAAACCTGCAAACCACATGGCATCATCTTGATAGCTAACAAGGGAGTTAACAGTTGAAATTAAAATCCATAGGCTATGTGTTGATATCCTAACCTTCACGAGAAAACATATTTAATCTGAGCCACCATGCATCCCACTACAATCCATAGGCCTATGAGATGCCACCACATGTTTCAATCACAACCATTCAAACCTGAGTACCCTTCCAAAGTGAAGTGCATCCCTTAAGGGTCCATCTAATATCAATACATGTCCACACCACATTGAATCTATTTAAAGCTCATAATAACCCTCAATTAAGACATTTAGCAGCACCCAAGTTGTTCTATCAAGGCTCTATGACATAAAACTATCCAAATTTCCCTATGATAATGATAATTGATAGAATAATGAAGATAAGCTCATGAAAATGATGTGTGTCCCGTTTAGACCCATACGATGATGACACATGTTATGCCTATACTGCTTCTATCTGAAGATCTAGTAGAACACCTCTAAAGGCCTACCAAAATAACACGTGTCCTCTAAGGACCCATGTAATGATGCCACTTGTCATTCCCACAAATTTGTGATCCAAGATCAATAGGATTGCCTTTGAGAGAAACATGTGGATACACTTGAGCCACATGATTAACACCAAGTTTCCAACAACTATCTAAAAACCTTTCGAAATCAACACCTATCAAAGGGAAGCTCTGAGAGTCCTCCAAGAGAGCCACTTGTCAAAGCAAAGTCATGATTTCTCGTGAGAGATCTACTTGGTGAAGAAGAAACTCTAATTGCCTATGAAAGTGACACATGGTACTCTAGTGACCAGTCAAAATAAAGGGCCTTACCCAAGAGATCACCATGAATAGAGGAATTCCATGTGAAATATTACAAATGATTCATCACACTAGGATGCATCTTGAGAGCTTAAGAGAAATTAAAATGTGACATGTGTCTAAGATATGATCTAACTAACCAGCTTGATCACATTCAAGACCTACAAGTGCCTAGTTTGATTTGAGATGGCATGCCACATGTCAAAAGGTGGTAAAATTTAGATTTAAAGCTAAAATTTATGGTAGATCAAAGGTAAATTAATGATAAATTTTAATTATAATACAATTTAATGCTTAAATCAATAACTCAAAAATATGCAAAGTTGTTGGGTCACCATTAATGAAAAATGAACTAAATTCACCATTAAACCTTGCATCAATCAAATCAATCTTCAAAAGGCTATCTAACTTGGCTATTATCATGTATATTTATATACATGCTTTCTCTCTCTATTATCTATGCTTTCAAATTTCAATGAATCTTGAACTATTTACATACTACACATCAATCACCATTGTTGGAGCTTGATAATTGTAGAGAAATATAAGAAGACATAAATTGCTACCCTAGGTATTGTATAATGGCATAGGCAAGACCATCCAACTTGAGTAAGGGATTTTCATTTGGGAATGATGAATTTTGATTTTAGTATGGTAATTTAGTTATGTTAAGGACATAAACTCAAGGGACATGTATTGTAGAAACATATATTACAATGTTGAAGGAGCTAGGGATCTTGATGATTCTAAGACCATTCCCTATATTATTCAAATAACTTTGGACATCCTAATAATCCAATCTACTAGTCTCCACAAATTTGTAGCAAAACTAGAGGTCATGCTATGCAATGACCTAGTATATGGCATATTCGATAAGATGAGATGTGAGGATGGGTTACTAAAATCCATGAAACAAGGTCTCCTAAATACTTTCATCATAGGTCCTAGCTTTTAAAAATACTATGACCTACCTTTGCCACAACTTGACTATAACCATAACATCATCAACAACTGGTATGAGTCACACAAACCAAAGATAGTCTTAGCTTCTTGGGTGACTAACCTGATTGGGGTTATTTTCATGGATGACCTAGGGAACATACCCATTCATTAGTTTAAAAGGGTCATGATTGGACTCACCCTTTTCAATAGAGTATTTATCAATGCACACATAGGCTATGTGGATATAAAAACTATCCCACTACTATAGTTAATCCTAAAATATCAACAAATTTCATCACTTAGGGACATCATTATCAATAGCATGGTATCTATTATGCATGACACTTACCAAAATGGGGCTTTATTCTACATGATTAACTATATATTGGATGCTATATTTTCAATTACATAATTAGGACCAAACTCATGGTTTCATACTCGAGATGAAGTAGTGCCCCAATTATTCTCTGCATTCCACATCTACCACTTTAAAAATAATATAAAGGTGATTACAGAGGACTTCTACCCACCTATTTACAATTCCATCAATGAATGTGAAATTCCAAGAGTGGCCCCAGAAGTCAAAAAGACATTGAAAGAAATGGGTATTTTCTTAATCTACCCTAATTGCATGGTCATCAGAGTGGAGGGAATAATGGTAGCTCCCCTCAGGCTACCAAGGTATGTACCCACGAAATTGGATGAGCAAGAAATGGCCTATCAACTACTCCATGAATTTTATGGTGTCTTTATAAAGAAAAAAAAGACTATCCCCCATAAAACTCTTTACAAGCTAGGGAGAACTAAAATTAGAAAGTGGCAGGACATTGTAGTAGTTGCAAGGCATATGGACTCCTACCTATTACCCAATAATGACTTACAAGCATGGGACCTCAACAATGCCATTGTAAGGAACCTACTTAACTTCAAAAAGGATGTGACCATGAAATATAATCACCAAGAGGAGTTGTATGAATGGGTCTACAAGGATGCAATGAATAATGAATTATTCCTTATAAATGCTACAATGAAAAATATAGAGCTTGAAATGAGGTTTGACAAGGAAAAGAATAAGGAAGACATTATAAATCCTTAGCTACTACTGACTCATGGGAGCATGTTAGATGTGGATTATGAAGATAACGAAGAATAAGAAGAAGATGATGGCATTCCTCTCATCTAGAATAGACCCTACAAACTTCCACTACAAGCCATTCCAATTGGATAAATCTTACATCCGAGCTCTGAATAAGGAGAAACTAGTAGCCAAATTGGCCCTTCACAAGGGCCTTAATTCAATTTTGTATCCACTATGGGGGATATCATAGAAAACACAATCCATCCTTGCCCTGATGTGATCAATGTTGAAGAATTACAATAGGGCATTGAGTTATCAATGGAAGAGCTACACCCACTAGTTGGCATGAATATAGAGAAAGTTTACATCAGGAAGAATGAGCCAAGTACTACATTAAAGGGAGTAATCCTGCCTCCTCAATAAAATGTAGAGGCCATCAAAACATCTCAGGCCCCTATTGTAATACTCTCCCACAACCTTCCTTCTTAGTTGTTAGCACATTTATAACTACTCCTACTTCCATTGTTGCTCCCACTACCATGTTTGCATCCATTATTCCATTCCCCATTTCATCTCTCATGACACTACCAACATTCCACCTCCATGAAGCTCCCACATCACTAGTCCTATCCAAATTATGGGTTCTACTCCTTCTCAGGTTATCACCACAAGCGCATCACTCACCCTTGGCTCCCCTACATCTACTAAGCCATTAAAACCCATTATAAATCCATTCACCTAGAAAAGGCCAATTAACCTCACTAAAATTTCTAAGGTGAGTATAACCTCTAAATTTCCTTCATTCATTCTCAACATGGATGCAACCAAATATTTGTTTGATCCACTTGGCTATTTAGACCCAACCAATTTGATCATCCCTACCACAACCTTGGCTTCTTCATCCTCTACCCAGGCACTCCCATTACATCCACCTCCCACACAACCACTATATACAGCTTACCCAAATTGTGTAAAGGATATCATACAAAAAAAAGGTAGGAAAGGTCTTAGATGGTTAGCTTAGCACCTCAAATTATGATGAGGTTTGTCCGTACTATAGGTACTATGAAGAGGATAGTGAGAAGATAGGTTGAACAACCACAACCAAGATCAACTTTGGTCTATGAGAGTGAAGAGCCCATCTTCACTATGATAAATAAGAGGAAGTTTTTACCTATAAAGGTATAAAATAATTCAAAGGACCCAATATCCTTAGTTCAAGCACAAGCAGAATCTACTATTGCCTTAATAAAGGGGATGTAACAAGAATTACAAAGGATAAAAGAGAAAGCATTGCCAACAGTGTCAAATGACACTATAATTTAAATTATAAATGTTGTTATTAATTTTTTAAAACTTTATAAGGTGATGAAAAAGAGGCAATAAGAAGGGATATAGTAGTCCAAGGTAGTCATTAAACTTGACCAAAAACTTGCACTCTGTGACACTAAATTGGCAAACTTAGCTAAAGTGGCAAGAAGCAATAAATTTTTAGACATCAAAGTTATATCACTTGAGTACATCATTCCTGCATAGGACATCATAATGAAAAAAAGGTGTATCCTAAAAGTATGGGTAGATAAACTTAAGGATGCACATACATCTTTGGAAAAAAATGAGTTCAAAATAGATTTTCTATTGAAGGATGCCATGGTTACCAGGGTAACCAAAATTGATGGCTCCTTCATGGATGATCAAGAGTGTAGAAGCTAGATGAAGGTTGATGTGTCCAAATTCTAGTAGGATGTAGCTAGTGCAAATACTTATATAGAAGAAATGGGCATCATAGCATTTGCTAATCAAAGACTAGAAAAGGTGGATACAATTGAAGAAGGGCTCAGTCTAATACTTATAGAACATGGGAAGCTCTTTCAATGAAAAACTAACTTTTTTAGGCCCATGTTCCTAGACTTTTCTTAGATCAATCAAGATTATCAGGCCTGTGTAGAGTTATGGACCAAAGAAGAAGCAGAGATAATAAAAACAATAGCAGTAAACATTACAGCAATCACCTCCATGTCCTTAGAGGATATTCAATTGTAATGTGGAATTTTGAGCTTCTTGGCTATTTGGGGTTCCTTTTGATGGGTTCACTTGAACTTATCTTAGGCATTTGGATGCCTATAAATAGGGGTTTCCCCCTCATTTGTAAACATAAATAGTTATTGTCAGAATTAATACAAGAGAGCCAAAGAATTTGTAAGTTTACCTGAAGTGATTAATTGTTTATCTATGTGGTTGTTATTCCTCACACTTCTAGATGTCTGATGGTTTATTTTATGCAAGTTAATTTGGCAATTACATTTCATAAATGCATCTAAATGTCTTTTGCAATTTACTATGAGTGAGAAATTTTATGAAAAGTATATTGTTAGACATATGCATTTTCCTTCCTCTAAAGCTTTATATGCATTTATTTAACTTTAAACATTATGCAAGGGTTTGTAGATGCTAGTTTATGTGTTTTTACTTAAAAGTTAGTAAAACTAGTGCCTTCGATCATCTTAAGCAAATATTCTGTTTTGCCCTACCCTACTCACTCTTGGAATCACCCATGATTCAATTTAGCTTAGTTCATGCTTTAAATATCCACTATTTTTTTTGTATTTTGGGTATTAATTGGAAAATATTAATACAATTCATAAAGATTAATAAGAAACTATATCACTGCATTAACATCTATTGTCCCTACAACAGGGTCTACTTGCAGACTTTCAAAGTGGTGACCATATCTCTACTATTTGTGCTATTCATAGAAATATTTTTATAAAAAAATCAAGCCCCAATTCTTATATGACTTAAAATTGAGTTTCTTACTTTCCTCTGGTTTCTTAGTGACATAGGGAGCACAATAAGTGCATCAACATGAAGGAAAAAGCTAGATCTAGAACAAAGGCCTTTATGCAACTATTTTCATGCATATTTGTAGAGTTACAGTATAATTCATTATATACATTATTAATGGTTTTAATCTACATAAATATAGTTAAATAATACTAAGGATATGCATTATTTACATGAATCTATGCATTAGTTTCATGAATCTTGCATTCTTTATAAGATTCATCAAAATTAGTGTTCATTTATGTAAATTTGGTAAAATAATCTAGATTTTTCCTCTAATTCATGCAATGATAGGTGAAATGCCCCATTATTTACACATATTAAATGTTATTTTATTCATCTTCATAAATTTTGGCATACATTGGTTAAATAATTTGGAAATTTATGTAAAGATCAATCTATTAGATGTTGCTTATACTAATCTAAGCATTTGATATCTTAATTGCTATAATTTGCTTGGATTTAAGTTAACCTTTGGTTATATTTGTGATTAATTTTTTTTTAAGTCCTAAAATGATTTTAGACCATTAAATATGGCAATGAAACATTTTGGATCATTGGTTTAATGTTGATCTTTGCAGGTTAATGTGTAGAGAAAATAATATTTGTGCAGGTTTTAAGAAATCTAAGGTGTCTAGGTTCAAATCCTCAAATATCAAGGTAAATATTCTTGATCTAAAGATTTTATGTGAAATACTAACTAATATTTACTATATTTTATCACTTGTGGGGATATCTTTAAAGTTCCTTTGCTCCTAAAACTTGTTCTACATCTTGGAGTTGCCTAGGATTAGAACCAAATCCTGATTTAAACCCATGACCCCTTTAACATCCTTATAGACCCAAAGAAAGGATAGATAAGACAAAGGTATATGTAGGAATTATAGGACCTAGCCAAATTTCCCATCTAATCATAATTTTCAACCCCTTATGCTAGTCATGGCATGGTTAGTTGGTTCATCCATCAATGTCCTTGGACCTGTGCATGATTTGCCAATAAATCTAGATAAATATTTGTCTTTCTTCATCCCCCACTAGTAGAGTGGCTGTTGAAGAGCATATCACATCCTTTAATGCATCCTTGAGACTTCTTAACATGATCTATAAGGATGTTGCTTATTTTATCTTCCCTTTTACATTTTGAGACTGTGCATATGATTAGTTCCTTAACTTGCCCAAACATTCCATCATGGGATGGAATCAATTTAATGATACCTTTATTACTCAATTTGGTAGGGTAGTTAGCCTGAGAGTGGTGTACTAATATTTTACCACCCTAAAAAGGGACCAAATGAACCAATCAGAACATTCAATTCTAGGTTCCAAAAGATGTACACATTAACATCCCCACCATATAAGCCTATAGATAAATTGGCCTTTAAAATATACAAGAATGCCTTGGACCCAATGATTTTTGTTTTCCTAAAGAGATCCTTAAATATTGGCATGCTACCTTTAGCCTATGTCGAGGCCATTCATATTGATGACCAATTGCATTTGTAGGGGCATCCTGCCTTTGCTATACCAAATTTTGACCCAACAATGCCTACTCTAAATTGTCATCCCTAACATGAATCAAAATCACCTTACATTGAACCAATTACTAGTGATCAACTAGTTGCCTTTAAGTCATCCTGCATCCAACCAACAACTAGGTTTATTTAACCAAGCAAATGTTGGTGCCCATCCCTAGAATAATGTTAGCTAAATTATGGTGCCTATAAATAACACAAATAAAGAACTTGGAACATCTAGAGGGAGAGCTAGACTTAATACAATGGACTGTTAAAAAACTCACTAATTATTTCTTAGATCTCAAGAACCAGAAGGGTAACACTATTGAGATTTTCAATAGAAATTACAATTTCTAGAGATATAACATGCCTTTCAATAGGTCTAATGATAATAGTGATCTCCATTTGAGTAAATTGAATATGATAAACATTTGTGAGATGGCCTTGCCAAATTGTTGCCAACTGCACAATACTAATAGACATGGGAAACTAGACTGTGTTGAGTTTTGCCATGCATTTGAATCTATCCAAAGCAAAATGCAGGGATTCAACATGATCTCACTAATGAAAACAATGCTAAGAGCTATGATAATTCCAGTGAAGCTTTTAGAGCACCTAAATTGGTCCTCATGGTTGAGACTTACGACTTACCCAACTAAGATGAGAATGAACCTGAGGATAATGTTAAAGAGGTGCATGATTTCCATTAATCCCAGAGGGGAAACTATGCCTTGAGAAGTAAAGGTCAGAACCCACCTTTGATGACTTCCACCCCACCTAACAAACTAGATACACCTTTTGATGATAGGATAAACAATAACCCTCCACACCCCAAAGATAAAGGGATTCAGCCAATAATGGAAGTTCCCTACAACATCAAAAGGTGGATACAATATATTGGAAGACATGAAGAAGATCAAGGCAAACATAACATTGCACAAGCTCACACAAATCACTGAACAATGTGATTTATTGTTGAAATCACTAAATGAAAAGCGTAGCTACATCAAAGGTAAACATGTTCATGCAAATGTAGTGATGTACAAGAGTAAGCATGAAGTTCTACCATTCTTATTAAATATTAGAATTTTTGGTAAGAATCTCCATAATTGCTTACTTGATTCTGATTCTTTAGCTAACATTATGCCCTTAAGAATTTGTGTAAAACTAGGATTAAACCCAGTTAAATCTAAGAAGGTGATGGTGTAGTTGGACAAGTCAAGAGTGAAGGTAATATGTGAATTATTAAACATCCATATGTAGTTATCTCATGAGCCTCAAATCTAGTAGGTCATTTAAATTCAAATCATTGACATACCTGAAGCTTATGGATTTATAATTATTCGTAACTAAACTAAGTACTTGAATGGATACATGTCCACATATTATTCTCACATGTGGCTAACTTGGTGAGGGATTCCCAATCAGATCAAGATTGATTAAGAAACCAAGATGGAATACATGATCATAGAATACAATGCCAATAATGAGAAGGTAAACAACCAATCCTTTGACTTGGGTGTCTATACTTTGGAAACCATTGACATTGTTTCAGATGACAAGAAGGAATAAGAGAGAAAAGGTCCTTAGGCATTGCACTTTGATGATGCATGAGAGAAACAAGGTTCTGGTGTTGGAAGTTATTCTAACAAATCTTAAAGGTAAATAGTATTTATATTCTCATAGATTACAGTCCTCTTGCACTAAAAATTTAGTAGAACATGAAGCTCTTATTTTAGGACTTTAATTTGCAATTAAATATAAAATTAAAGAATTATTAGTCTACGATGATTCTGAGTTAGTTGTTAACCGATTTAGGAGTAGATATCAATACAAGCTTTCTTGTCTAAGAAAGTATAAATTTAGAGCCTAGGATCTAATAAAGTATTTTGACTCACTTAATATTATTTCCTTGCCTAGAGAATAGATCCAATTGGTAGATGTTCTAGCTTTAGTAGCAGAAAACTTGGTGCCTTTGAAAGCCTTGAACTTGTAAGAATTCATTGTGGAAATAATTTCATGCCCCATTGTACCATAAAACATCAATCACTTCCAAGTTTTTGATGATGACCAACAAATAATTGTCTTCTTATGTAATGTTGGTGTCTTCAAATCTCATATCAATGATGAATAGGATGACACTTTTGAAGAAATTTTAAAGGATAGTGAAGATAGAGTTGTTCAACTCAAAGAGAACTAAATCCCTAAAGGCATGATCTATGTGGAAATAATGTTTGACCTAGATAGGCAGGGGATTGAAGGTAAACAACCCAAAGTAAGTGGGAACGATTATGAGCAAGTGAACTTGGGAGATCCTAAGAATGAATAGAATCTCAACATTAGTCTAGTTTTCACTAATGAAGAGTTGACTAAATCCGCTACCCTCTTAACCAAGTTTAAGGATGTTATTTCTTGGTCATATGATGATCTAAATATATTTGATACTAGTGTGATTACTCACACTATCCCCTTAAAGAAAGCCTGCAAACCTTTTAGACAGAGACAAAGGCCAATAAATCTAGTGCTAAAAGTATTGATTTACAAAGAATTAAATAAATTTATTGATGCAAGGATAATCTTTCTGATAAGGCACTCGACATGGGTCACTAACCTTGTGCCTGTCTAGAATAAAAATGGAGAAATAAGACTTTGTGTTGATTTACAAAATTTAAATAGATCCTCAGAGAAAGATAATTACCACTTGCCATCTTTGGATGAAGTCATATAGATGGTAAGTGTATCTAGAATAATGTCATTCCTACATGGATTTTCAAGCTACAACCAAGTCCTAGTAAACAAGAGCGACTGAATGAAGATTGACTTCACCACTAGATGGGGATTGTTTGCCTATAAATGAATGCCATTTGGACTAATCAATGTAGGAGCAAATTTTCAGTGAGAAATAACCATGAATTTCATGGATTAATAGGTAAATGCATTATTATTTACATGGATGATCTAATTATTTTTAATAAAAATAGGGGATATCACATGATGCATTTAGAATAAGCACTAAAAAAGTACATGAGGTATGCCATTTCCTTAAATCCCAAGAAGAGAATATTCTATGTAATTGAAGGTAAACTCTTAGGACATGTAATCACTCAAGAAGGTATGGCCATCGACCTTGATACAATCAATGCAATTTCAAAGGTAAAAGTTCATAATAGCAATAAAGAGTTAAAAATTTTCTTTGGCAAGATTAATTTTGTAAGAAAGTATATATTTGGTTTTGTAGAGATTGTGAAACTTCTCAGCATAATGATAAATAAAGATGCAAAGATAGAATGGATTGTCTAAGTGAAAAAGGATTTACAGGACATCAAGGATGTTATTGTTCAAACTCTTATTCTGATAAGTCCTTATTTTAGTAAAGATTTACATCTATACTCTTTTGCTTCTGATCATACTATTATTGTTATCTTAACATAGAAAGAACATGACATAGAGTACCCCATAGCCTTCATGAGAAATAATTTGAATAATGTCTAGCTAAATTATCCTATTCTATATAAGTAGGCATACATATTGGTAAAGGCCATAAATAATTAAAACACTACATCTTGAGGGACAAAACATATGCCATAGTGTTTGATCTTGCTATCAAGTTGATGCTAGGATAGAATGAACTTAGGGAAAGAAGAGGGAAGTGGATGACCAAGCTTCAAGAATAAGACTTAGATATAAAATCTACTAAGTTAGTTAGAGGGCAAATTTTGATACAACTCATTGAAAATATTGATCCTAATATAGATGTTATGCAGGTTAATGCAAGTCGAGTACCTAGTGGTGATTGGTACCAAGATATTATTCATTATTTACTTCATGGAGTGTGTCCCCACACCTCAAGAGAAAATAAAAAAGGGGACTTAGACTGAGATCATTTCATTTTATGAACAAAAGAGGATTCCTCTATAGAATGAACTATGAAGGAATTTATCTAAGGTCTGTTTCCAAAGCTGAAGACAAAAAAATTATGGATAATTTCCATAGTAAATTGGGAAGTGGTCACCCTTTAGGGTGCACCAAAACATATAAGATATTAAGGACCGGTTACTATTGGCCAACTATATTCAAGGATTCACATGCTCATGTGTGAACATGCCACTAATGTCAAGTGTTCAATCGAAGAGAGGTAAAGGAAGCCATGCCTTTGCAACCTATAATTGAAGTGAATCCATTTGCAAAATTTGGCCTTTCATAGGAGTAATCAATCCAAACTCCTCAATGAGACACAAATTTGTAATTACCACCATGAGCTATTTCATAATTTGGAATGAAGCAGTAGCCACCAAAAATTGTAGAATAATTAATGTCATTAAGTTCCTAGAAGAAAATGCCATCACTCAGTTCAAGATGCCCTTATCTATGGTATGTGATAATGTTTTGGCCTTTACATATGTTGAATTCACCAAATGGTCTTATGATAACTAAATAGTCATCAAGTCTGCTTCAAATTATTACCCTCAAAGTAATGGAGTTGTAGAATCCACTAATATAAACCTAATAAATGCCATGAAAAATTTTGTAGAAAAAAACATAGAGAATTGTAGTCCCTATTGAAATATGCTCTATGGGTGGTCAGAACTAGATACAAGAATGCACTCAAGGCATCCTCATTCTTCCTAGTTTATGTGAAGCAACCTATATTTCCCATCACATTGAATCTACCTACCTATGAGTTCATGTCCAAGTACATGGAAGATGATAAAAGAGTACAATTCAGGATATTAAACATCATCCAAATGGAAGATGCTTGAGATAAAGCATTGAAAAACTTCATCAAGCATTAAGATGTTGTGAATAGATGGTTCAACAAGTGAACCAAAGTTAAAACATTTTTAATATCAGACTTAGTTCTACTATGGGACAAGGCCCATTAAAAGAAAGGACAACATGACAACTTCACTTCCTTCTAGATTGGACCTTATCAAGTAGTAGAGAATCTGGTTGAAAATGCATTTAGACTCAAAGACCTACAAGGGAAAAACCTAGCCTTTCCAGTAAATGGGTAGTATCTAAAACATTACTTCTTTGTTTCTCTATCACAAATCCTAGAAGGATAGTAATATTATTTAGTGTTAGAGTAGGTAGGAGTAGTGTAAATTCCATTCTTGTTTTGCTTTTTTGTTGTTTTATGTCTTGATTTCATTTTTGATTTCCTATTTTACTCTTCCCCACTTTAATTTCTTTGTTTATCTTCAATTATGTGTTTTTTCTTGGTAATAAGTCCTCTAGAAAAGAATTCTTTGGCTCAATTTGTATCAATCTGATCCTAAAGGGGAAGAAAGGGATTGTTGGTCTTAAACATTGGTATTCCAAAGATTAGAAGCCTCTAACATTGTTCTAATTTAGCAAAGATAGGTGAGGTTCATCAAAAACTAGTTTTATTATGAAAATACTAAGTCATTTTAAGGCTATAATATAGTTTAGATGACTGATCATTTGATTGAACAAGATTTTGAATCTATAGACCATCATATTGTCACTCAAATTCACTAAATAATTTCCTGAGTAGAACTTGATATCTGAGAGTAAAAAACATTTAGATTATGTCTTGGCATAATCCCTATACTTGGTTAATTTTAGTTCTCAACCATTATGGTTTATGAACATGGGTAAAAAAAACAAAAATATGACACACTAATGAAGTGAAATCATAAACTGCTTCATATTCCATGAATGGTGATTTAGGCAATCTCTACAGGGACTATGGACACTTCATTGGTAGTGGAGCAAGCCCATGAGTGGAGCCAAAGGTATCTCTATTGATATTATGGATGCCTAGGTGGTAGCAGAGCAATGCCCAAGCCATCCCTAAATAAGTAAAACATAATTATATAAAATCTAAAGAATGCTTAAGTAATCTCATGTTGGATGCCTTATAGCTCAAAAGGTATTATCTCTAAACCCAATGGCAATGGTTAATGAACTTCAAAACACACATATAGTATGATTATTTACAAGATTTAAACTCTATTTCCAGCTTTTGAGCTCTCATTAGTTATGAAAAGCAGTTTTGATGTTGATTAAAAATCATAATTAGAGGACTAGTTTTTTATTCATCTTTGAATAGAATATTTGGATTCTAACATTTTATAATATTTCCTAGTAGATGTATCCATTTGATGATGCTCAAATACCCCCTATTCCCAGAATGGGGACCTTCCTCTCTTAATTTTCCAAAATGCCTAAATTGTCAAGTTTACTAAGTCATTTTGTTGCATAAGAGAATTTATTTAATATTTCTTAGCAATCTTTAGTAAGTAATCTATTTTGCAGTAAGGAGTAGTAATGATAAATATTTGGGTTACTACAAGTTTTCTTTAAATTTTCATTCAACAATGGATTATTAACCATGAATGCTTCAAAAATGTGTAGACATGCCTTCACCACGGATGTTCGACCTTATTTTCTAATCATCATGAACATAATAAGCTCCACCTAATCTCATTAGACTAAATTCATATTTCATTTAAATCACTTACTTGAAAAATTTGCTTTAGACTTATTTTAATTTACTTGTGTTGGGCATTTGACATTTATAGAAGTCTAACTTAACTTCTCACTTGGCCTCACAAGATGTCAAAGTTAAAATAGCTATTTGTGGTTCCTCATGGGATGTCAAAGTAAATACTACAACCTAAATAGGACAGGTGTCTACCTCACTATCCTTCACGATGTCGTAGCAATTTATCATGCCTCATGCAGGTGACTTGGGGCAAATCTATGAAACTTTCAAACCATGTGGCATCATCTTGAGAGCTCATGAGGGAGTTAACCATTGGAATTAAAATCCATAGGCTACATATCAAGATCCTGGTCCTCATAAGAAAACCCATTAGATCCAAACTACCATGCATCCCACTACAATATAGAGGCCCACGAGATGCTAATGCATGTCTCAAACATGAACATTTAAAATTGAATACCCTTCTAAAGTGATGCATGTCCCCTAAGGGTCCATTTGAGATCAACGTGTGTCCACACCTCATTGAATCCATCTAAAGCTCATAAAAACCCTCAAGTAAGACATCCAGTAGCACCTGAGCCATTTGATCAAGGCTCAATGGTGTATAACTATCTAAATTTCCCTCTGAGAATGATAAATGGTAGAAGAATGAAGAGAAGCTCATGAGAATGATGTGTGTCCCCTTTGGAGCCTCATGATGATGACACATGTCATTCCTACACTAATTCTATCTAAATATCCATTAGAACACCTTCAAATTCCTGCCAAAATAATGTGTGTCTATTAAGGACCCACACAATGATGCCACTCTTCATTCTTGTAAAGCTTTTATCCAAGATCAATAAGACTGCCTTTGAGAGTGACATGTGGATAAACTTGAGCCACACAATTAATGCCAAGTTTCCAACAATTTTCTAGAAGCCTTTTAAAGGTGACACCTAGCAAAGGGAAGCTTCGAGAGTCCTTTGAGAGAGCCACTTATCAAAGAAAAGTCATGATTACCTATGAGAGAGTCACTTGGCAAAGATGAAACTCTGATTGCCTATGAAAGTGACATATGGCACTCCAATGACAAATCAAATTAGAGGACCCCACCCAAGGTCTCGCCACAAATAGAAGAATGTCATATGGCATAGTACAAATGACTCATCACACTAAGATGCATCCTGAGAGCCTAAGAGCAATCATAAGGTGTGACATGTTCAAGATTTGAGCTGACTAAGTATTTTGGTCACATTCTAGACCTGTGAGTGCTCATATGGATCTGAGATGGCATGTCATGTGTCAAAAGGTGGAAAAATTTAGCTTTAAAGCTAAAATTGATGGAAAATCAAAGGCAAATCAATGTTAAATTTTAATTATAATACAATTAAATGTTAAAAGTAATAGATCAAAGATATGCAAAGTTGATGGGCTCACCATTAATGTGACATGAGTTATAATTTCCATCAAACCTTATATTAATGAAAGTAATATTTAAAAGTATACCTGACTCAACTATTGTTACCTACATTTGCATACACATTTTCTCTCTCTCTGCTATCTATGCTTTCAAATTTTAATAAATCTCGAGCTATTTATTGACTACACATCAACTGCCATTGTTGGATCTTGAAAGTTGTAGATAAATATAAGAGGACATCAATTGTTACCCTAGGTATTGTATAAATGGCATAGACAGGACCCTCCACTCTGAGTATGGGCTTTTATTTGGGAACGATGAATTTTTATTTTAGTATGGTAATTTAGTTGTTTTTAAAGATATAGAGTTCATCCCCAAGAACATAAACTCAAGGGACATGCATTATAACAACATATATTAAAATGGTAAAGGAGATAGGGATCTTGATGATTATGATACCATGACCCATATTATTCAACTCACTTTAGACATCTTGGCAATCCAAAATGCCAATCTCCATAAAACCATAATAAAACTAAAGGTCATGCCATACACCGACCTAGTTTATGGCATATTTAGCAAGATGATATGGGAGGATGGGTTGCTAAAATACATGAACCAAGGGCTCTTGATTGCTTTCATCATGGGGCCTAACTTTGAAAAATACTATGACTTGCCTCTACCATAACTTGACTATAACCAGAGCATCATCAATAACTGGTATGAGGCATACAAACCAGAGATAGTCCTAGATTTATGGGTGACTAACCTAATTGGGGTTGTTTTCAAAAATGACCTAGGGAACATGCCCATTCATGAGTTCAAAAAGGGGGTCAAGATTAGCCTCACCCTCATCAATAGAGTATTTGGCAATGTACACATTAGTTATGTGGATATAATAAATATCATGCTACTATAGATAATCCTAAAAGATCAATAAATTTTGTCACTTAGGGACATCGTTAGCAATAACATGGTCTATACTATGCATGACATTTACGCGAATGGGCTTCCATTCTACATGATAAATTATTTTTTGGATGTTATATGTGTAACTGCATAATTAGCACTGAACTCATGGTCTCCTAATCAAAATGAATTTGTGCCCCAATTATTCTATACATTACACATCCATTGATTTAGGAACAATATATAGGTGATTATAGAGGATTTATACCCACTTGTTTACAAGTCCATCACTGAATGTGAAATTCCAAGAGTGCCCTGAGAAGTCAGATAGACATTGAGAGAAATGGGTAGCTTTTGGATCTACACTAATTTCACAATCATCCAAGTGGAGGGAGTAATGGTAGTTCCCCTCAGGCTACCAAGGTATGTACTCATGAAATTATCTAGGGAAGAAGCAGCCTATCAACTACTCTATGGATTTGATGGTGTCTTTAGAAACAAAAAGAAGACTATCCATCACAAAACTCCTTAAAAGATGGGAAAAACTAAAATCATAATGTGGTAGGACATTGTAGTAGTTACAAGCCATAGGGACTCCTACCTATTACCCATGGATGACTTCTAAGCATGGGACCCCAATAATGTCATTGCAAGTCACCTGCTCAAGTTCAAAAGTGATGTGGCCATGGAATTTAAGCACTAAGAGGAGGTGCATGAATGGGTATACAAAGATGCAATAAATGATTAATTATTACTTAAAAATGATACAATGAAAAACATAGAGTTTGAAATGAGGCTTGATAGGGAAAAGAAGGATGACATTATAAAGCCTCAGTTCCCACTGACTCATGGGAGCATGTTTGATGTGGACTATGAAGAGAAAGAAGAATAAGAGGAAGAGGATGGAATTCCTCTCATCAGGAATAGACCCTGTAGATCTCCACTACAATCCACTCCCAGTAGAAAAAGCTTACCTCTAAGATCTGAGTAAGATGAAGCTAGTAGCCAACCTAACCCTTCACAAGGTCCTACATTCATTTTTACATCCTCTATGGGGGTCTCCATAGAGATCATAAGCCATCTTGACCCTAATGTCATCAATGTTGAATAATTATAGTAGGGTATTGATTTTCAATATAAGAGATACACATACTGGCTAACATGAATATAAAGAAAGTTTACACGAGGAAAAAGGAGCCAAGGACTATAATGAGGGGATAAATCCCACATCCTCAAGAAAATGTAGAGACTACCAACACTTCTCAAACCCTTGATGTAAGTACTCTCCCACCACCTTCATTCCCAGTTGTTAGCACATTCACAATTGCTCCTACTTGTATTGTTGTTCCCACTCCCATGTTTATATCCCATACTATTGCTTCCTTTGGGGGCACCATTCCCTACTTCATCTCCCATGCCATTTCCAACATTCCACCTCTATCAAGCTTCTAAAGTACTAGTACTATCCAAGTTGTGGGTTTTACTCCTTCTCAAGCTACCATAACAAGCAAATCACTCACCCTTAGATATCCTACATCTACTAAGCCATTAAAACACATTCCAAATTCATTCACCTGGAAAAGGACACTTAACCTCACTACAGATTCTAAGTCGAGTGTGCCCTCTAAATTGCCTTCATTCATTTTCAACATGGGACCTACCAAATATTTGTTTGATCCACTTAGCCAATTAAACACAACCAATTAAATCATCCCTACCACAGACTTGGCTTATTCAACCTCTCTTAAAGCACTCCCATCGTAGTCACCTCACAATAGTCACTATCTATAGCTACCCCAAATTGGGTGAGGGATATCATATAGATAAAAAGGTAGGAAAGGAATCATATGGTCATCTCAACACCTCAAATTAGGATGAGGTTTGACCCTACTATAGCCAATATGAAGAGTATAGTGAGAAGACAGGTTGAGAAACCACAATTAGGCTCAATTATGGTCCATGAGAGTGAATATTCCCTCTTCAATCTGATAAAAAAGAGGAAGGTTGGCCCCAGAGAGCTACAAGAATATGTAGAGGACCCAATGTCCGTAGTTCAAGCACAATTAGAATCAACTATTTCTTTAATAAAGGGGATGCAAGAAGAGTTGAAAAGGCTAAAAGAGTAAGCATTGACAAAAGTGTCAGATGGAATTATAATTTCAATTATAAATGTTTTAAAACTTTATAAGGTGATGAAAAAGAGGCAAGAAGATGGGATCTAGCAGGCCAAGGTGGTCATTAAACTTGACAAAAAAATGGCACTCTCAAGTTGGCAAACTTGGTCAGAGTGGCAAGAAGCAATAAATTTCCAAACCTCAAGGTTCTACCACTTTAGGACATCATTCCTACATAAGATATCATAAATAATATAAGGAGGATCTTGAAAGGATGGCTAGATCAGCTCAAGGATGCACATATATGCTTGAAAAAAATTGAGTTCAAAATAGCTTTGCTATTGAAGGATGCCATGGTTACTAGGGTAACCAAACTTGATGGCTCCTCCATGGATGACCAAGAGTTTAGAATCCAGATGAAGGTGTTTGTGTCCAAATTCTATCAGGGTGTATCTAGTGCACATATTTTTAAATAAATAATGGGCATCGTATCATTTTCCAATCAAAGACTAGAAAAGGCATATATAATTGAAGAAACACTCAAGCCATTACTTATAGAACATGGGAAGCTCATTCAAGGAATAGCTGACTTGTTTAGGCCCATGTTCTTGGAATTTACTTAGATCGATCAATATTATTAGACTTTTGCAGAGGTATGGACCAAATAAGAAGTAGAGAATAAGCATAGATGATAACAATAGTAGTATAAGTGTTGTAGTAACCACCTCCAGGCCCTTAGAGGATATTTTGTTTCATATTTTAAATTCAAATGTAGGATATTCCATTGTAATATGGAATTTTGAGCCACTTGGATATTTGGGGTGCCTTATGATGGGCCTAATTGAACTTATCTTATGAATTTTGATGCCTAAAAATAGGGGTTTCCCCCTTATTTGTAAACAAAAATAGTTATTGAAAGAATTAATATAAGAGAGCCAAAGAATTTACAAGTTTATCTAAAGTGATTAATTATTTATTTCTGTGGTTGTTGTTCCTCATGCTTCTAGATGTATGATGGTTTATTTTTTTCAAATTTATTTGGAAATTATATTTTTATGCATCTGTTAGTTTTAGCTTAATGATAGGCTAAAAATTTTGATAGTATACTTACTTTATTTTCTTCTCATTTGCATCTAAATGTGCTATGCAATTTACTATGAATGAGCAATTTTATGCAAATTATACTATTAGACATATGCATTTTCCTTCTTATAAAGCTTTATCTACATTTATTTAACTTTTAGCATTACACAAGGGTTTTTAGATGCTAGTTTATGTGTTTTTGCCTTAAAAGTTAGCAGAACCGGTGCCTTTGATCACTGTAAGTAAATATTCTTTCTACCCTACCCTATTCACTCTTGGATTTAACAATGATTCACTTTATCTTAGTTCATGTTATAAAAATCCACTATTTTTTTCTATTTTGGGTAGTAATTAGAAAATATTAAGAAAATTCATAAAGATTAGCAATAACACTGGCAGAAATGAATGTTTTATGAGATATTTGTGTGGGTGTATAGGATAAGTAAGGTACCATTCATCCTGTCTTAAGAATAGGAAAAGTGTGTTATACACACACAAGTACACTACATAAACATCTATTATCCTTACAACAACATTTGCTTACAGACTTTGAAAGTGGTGACCATAACTCTGCTATTTGTGATATTACTAGAAATAGTTGTATAAAAAACTCAAGTCCCAAGTCTTCCAAGACTTAAAATTGAGTTTCTTACTTTCCCCCAGTTCCCTAGTGACACAAGGAGCATAATAGGTGCATCAACAAGAAGGGAAATCCTAGAGCTAGAAGGAGGGCCTTTTATATAAATATTTTCATGCATCTTTTTAGAATTGTAGTGTAATTCATTATATACATTCTTAATGGTTTCAAACTATGAAAATATTGCTAAATAACATTAAGGATATGCATTATTTACATGACTCTATGCATCCTTTACATTCTTTAAAATATTTCATCAAAATTAGTGTTCATTTGTGAATATTAGGTAAAATAATCTAGATCTTTGCTTGAATTCATGCAACAATAGGTGAAATGCCCTATTCTTTACACATATTAAAGGTTATTTTAGTCATATTTTCAAAGTTTAGCATAAATTGGTTAAATAATTTGGAAATTTATGCAAAGATCAATCTATTAGACATTGTTTATACTAAATATAGGCATCTGATATCTTAATTGTTATAATTTGCTTGGATTTAGGTGAGCCTTTGCTTATCTTTGTGATTGAAGTTGTTTTAAAGTCCTCAAATGATTTTAGACCATTAAATAATGCATTGAAACACTTTGGATCATTGGTTTAATATTGATCTTTGAAAGCTAACCTATAGAGCTAACAATATTTGTGTAGGTTTTAAGAATTCTGAGGTTTCTAGGTTTAGATCCTCAAATATCAAGGTAAATATACTTGAATTGAAGCTTTTATGTGAAATACTAACTGATATTTACTATATTTTGGAAATTTTGGGGCTATATTTGAATTTGCTTTGCTCTTAGAACCCATTTTGCATCCTAGAGTTGCCTAGGATTAGAACCAGATCCTGATATGAACTTAGGATCCCTTTAGCATCCTTAGAGACCAATAGAAAGGATAGAGAAGATAAAGGTATATGAAGGAAGTCCAATACACATCAAAATTCCCCATATAATCATAATTTTTAACCCCTTATGTCAGTCATGACATGGTTAGCTAGTTCGTCCATTAACGTCCCTAGAACTATGCATGATTTGCCAATAAATATAGACAAATATTTGCCTCTCTTTAACCCCACTAGTAGAGTGAATTTTGAATATCATATCAAGTCCTTTAAGTCATTCTTGAGACTTCTTAACATGATCCATAAGGATGTGGCTTATTGTCTCTTCCCTTTTACATTTTAAGACACTACATATGATTGGTTCTTTAACTTACCCAAAGATTCCATCACAAGATGGAATGAATTTAATGATACCTTTATTTTTCTATTTGGTAGGGTAGTTAGCCTAGGAGTCATGTACCAAAAATTTACCACCCTAAAAAGGGACCCAAAGGAACCAATTAGAACATCCAATGCTAGGTTCTAAATGATGTATACCTTGATGTCCCCACCATATAAGCCTACAGATAAATTGGCCTTGGAAATATACAAGAATGCCTTGGATCCAAGGACGATTATTTTCCTAAGGAGATACTTGAATATTGACATGTTACCTTTAGCCTATGTTGAGGCCATTCATATTGATTTCTTAGATCTCAATAAGTAGAAGGGTAACACTTTTGAGAATTCTTGTATAAATTATAATTTCCAGATAAATAACATACCTTTAAAAAGGTCTAATGATATTAGTGATCCCCCTTTGATTAAATTTCTTGAGATAAAAATTTGTGAGATGGCCTTGACAAATTGTTGTTGAGTGCATAATACTGTTAAACATGGGGAACTAGACTTTGTTGAGTTCTACCATGCATTTGAATCTATCCAAATCTAAACAGAGGGATTCAACATGAATCCCACTGATCATAATAATGCTAAGAACTCTGATAATTCTAAATAAGCTTCTAGAGCACCTGAATCAGTCCTCATGGTTGAGACTTATGACTTCCCTATCCAAGATGAGAATGAACTTAAGGATAATGTTGAAGAGGTGCATGATTTCTAGTGGTACCAGAGGAGAAACTATAAATTTTGAAGGTTAGAACCTACCTATGATGACTTTCACCCCATCTAAAAACTAGCTACACCTCCTAAAGATAGGACAAACAATAACCCTCCACACCTTAAAGGTAAGGAAAGTCATCCAACAATGGAATCTCCCTACGTAGCATCAAAATATGGATACAATATAGTGGATGACATGAAGAAGATCAAGGCAAACATAATATTTCACAAGCTCACATAAATCACTAAACAACATGATTTATTATTGAAATCACTAAATAAAAGGCCTAGCTCTAGCAAAGGTAAATAGGCTCATGCAATTGTAGTGATGTACAAGAGTATGCATGAA
Source organism: Torreya grandis (assembly GCA_037957365.1). Taxonomy (NCBI): domain Eukaryota; kingdom Viridiplantae; phylum Streptophyta; class Pinopsida; order Cupressales; family Taxaceae; genus Torreya; species Torreya grandis. The sequence continues at coordinate 99,892 of JARHVA010000513.1, read as the reverse complement.
GTTCCACCATTATTGTTAACTATTAGAATTTTTGGTAATAATCTCTATAATTTCTTACTTGATTATGGTGCTTCAACTAACATTATGACCCTAGGAATTTTTGAAAAATTGGGATTAAACCTAGTCAAATTTGAGAATGTGGTGGTGTATTTGGATAAGTCAAGAGTGAAGGTAATATGTGAATTATTGAACATCCATATGTAGTTAGATCATGAGCCTTGAATCTATCAGTTCATTGACAGTCAAGTCATTAACATACCTGAAGCTTATGGATTTCTACTTAGCTGTGACTAAACTAAGTCCTTGAATGGATACATGCCCATAAATTTTTCTCACATGTGGTTACCCTTGCAAGGTATTCCGAATCAAATCAGGATTGATTGAGAACCTAAGATGAAATACATGATCATAGAATACAATTCCATGAATGAGAAGGTAAACTACTAGTCCTTTAAATTGGGTGTCTATACTTTGGAACCACTGGCACTGTTTTAGATAACAAGAAGGAAGAAGAGAGCAAAGTTATTGTGCATTGTACTTTAACAGTGCATGAGAAAAATAAGGTTATAGTGTTGGGGTTATTTTAAAAAATCCCAAAGTCAAAAAATATTTAAATTCTTATAGACTACAATTCTCTTGCACTAACAATTTAGTATAATATGAAGCTCTTATTTTAGGACTTCAATTTGCAATTAAACATAAAATTAAAGAACTGTTAGTCTATGGTGATTATGAGTTAGTTATTAATCAAGTCAAGAGTAGCTATAAATTCAAGATTTATTATCTAATAAAGTATAAATATACATCTTGGGATTTAACCAAGTATTTTGACTCATTTAATATTGTTTCCTTGCTCAGGGAACAAAACTAGTTGGCAGATACTCTAGCTTCAACAACAACAAACTTGGTGCATCTAAGAGCCTTAAACTTGCAAGAATTCACTCTGGAAATAATTTCATGCTCCACTGTATTAGATAACATCAATCACTTCCAAGTTTTTTATGATGAATAACATATACTTGACTTCTTGTGAAATGTTGGTGTTTTCAAATCTCATATCATTGATGAACAGGATGAAAATTCTAAAGAAAGTTCAAAAGATAGAGAAGATAGAGTTGTTCAACTCAAAGAGAGCCAGATCCCTAAAGGAATGATATCTTTGGAAATAATGTTTGACCTAGATAGGTAAGGCATTTAAGGTAAGAAACCCAAATTAAGTGGGTAAGATTACCAGCAAGTAAACTTGGGAGATCTTGAGAATGAATAGAATGTCAACATTGGTCTAGTTTGCACTGATGAAGAATTGAATAAAGTCATTTCCCTCTTGAAAAAGTTTAAGTATGTTATTACATGGTCATATGATGATCTAAATATATTTGATACTAGTGTGATTACTCACACTATCCCCTTAAATGAATCTTACAAACCTTTTAGACAAATACAAAGGTTAGTAAGTCCAATGTTATAACCATTGATTTATAAAGAAGTAAAGAAATTTCTTGATTCAAGGATAATATTTATCATAAGGTACTTGACATGGGTCACCAACCTTATGCCTATCCAAAATAAAAATAAAGAAATCAAACTTTGTGTTGATTTCCAAAATTTAAATAAATCCTCAAAGAAGGATAATTACCCCTTGCCATATTTGGATGAAGTCATACAGTTGGTAAGTGGTTATAAAATTTCATTCTTGGATGAATTTTCAAGCTACAACTAATTCCTAATAAACAAGTGCAACCGAATGAAGATTTCCTTCACCACTAAATAGGGAACATTTACCTATAAATGAATGCCATTTGGATTGATCAAGGTAGGAGCAAATTTCTAGTGAGAAATGGACCATGCATTCTATGGATTAATAGGTGAATGCATTATTATTTAAATGGATGATCTAACTATTTTTTCAAAAAATAGGGGAGATCACATGATGCATTTAGAACAAGCATTGAAAAAGTACAAGAGGTATCACATTTCCTTAAATCCTAAGATGAGCATATTTTATGTAACTAAAGGTAAAATCTTAGGACATTTAATCACTCAAGAAGGTATGACCATCAACCTAATAGAATTAATGAAATTTCAAAGGTAGAAGTTTTTAATAGAAAAAAAGAGTTAAAATATTTCTTTGGCAAGATTAATTTTGTAAGAAATTTTATCTTTGGTTTTACAGAGATTGTGAAACCACTCAATGCCATGCTAAATAAATATGCAAAGATAGAATGGAATATTGAAGTGAAAAATGCCTATCAAGATGTCAAGGATGATATTGTTCAAGCTCATATTCTGATAAATCCTTATTTTGGTAAAGATTTCCATCTATACTCTTTTGATTTTGATCATACTATTGTTGTTGTCTTAACACAAAAAGAAGATGACAAAGAGCACCCCATAGCCTTTATGAGCACTAATTTGAAGAATGTTGACATGAATTATCCTATTTTGTATAAGCAAGCATTTGTGTTGTTAAAGGTTGTAAAGAGATTCAAACACTAAATCTTGAGGAAAAAACATATGCCATAGTGTTTGATCCTGCTATCAAGTTGATGTTAGGATAGAATGAACTTGGTGAAAGAAGTGTTAGAGTTTGCCAAGATCTCTAAATATCAAGCATTCAGTAATGTTGAATTCTTGTAGAGGTAGAATGAGAGCTCTAAAAACAAGAAAATTCCACAAAGGAAATGTTATAATTAACCAACTTAGAAGAAGAAGAAGAAAGTACATATAGGGTGAAATTAGAACCCACTTAAAGGTAAATGACCCTTAAAGACTTGATTAATTAACCTAAGTAAGCTAAAAATACGTGTAGGTAAAACCACTAGGTGGAAAAATGCCTACACTAACAAGAAGAGGGAAGTGGATGACCAAGCTTCAAGAATACAACTTAGAGATAAAATCTACTAAGTTAGTTAGAGGGCAAGGTCTGATCCAACTCATTACAAATATTGATCCTCACATTGATGTTATGCAAGTTGAATCAAGTCAAGTGCCCAGTGGTGACTAGTATCAGGATATTATTCATTATTTATTGCATGGAGTGTGTCCCCAAAACCTCAAGAGAAAACAAAAAATGGGCCTTAGACTGAGATCATCTCATTTTATTAAAAAAAGAGGAGTCCTCTATAGAAATAATTATGAATGAATTTATCTAAGGTGTGTTTCCAAAGTTGAAGCCATAAAAATCATGGATAATTTCCATAGTAAACTGGGAAGTGTTCACCCTTCAGGGTGTACCATAATACATAAGATATTAAGGGTTGGCTACTATTTTCCAACTATATTTAAGGATGCACATGTTCATGTATGAACATGCCACCAATGTCAAGTATTCAATCGAAGAGAGGTAAAGGAAGCCATGCCTTTGCAACATGTAATTGAAGTGAATCCATTTGTGTAATGGCGCCTCAATTTCATAGGAGTAATCAATCCAAACTCTTTGATGAAACAGAAATTTGTACTTACATCCATAGTATATTTCAAAAATTGGACTAAAGCAGTAGCCACCAAAAATTGTAGAATGATTGATGTCATCAAGTTCCTGAAACAAAATTTCATCACTCAGTTCGAGATGCCCTTGTCTCTAGTATGTGACAATGTCATAGCCTTTACATCAATAGACTTGAACCAAAAAACTGAATGACCTCTTTCATGAAAGTGAACATTTTAACCAAATTATATGAGTTGAGCAAAAATATAGCCAACCATTCTAATATTAATTGTTCCCCTTGATGCCTATTATTTCAAGTAAAGATCACCCCATAGGAATCAAGATAAAACAATCCAACTTATTCATAAAAGGAATTAAAAGCACTTGTGGCTTGTTCAGCTTGATTGAACCACCCTTAATCTTAAAAATTATGAGGGTTTTATTGGAATCACTCCAAGAATCCAGTCGACAACACTATATCCCCCATTCAAACACAATAATGTATCCCATAAGGCCTTTTTCTTTTCCATGATCATCAACCCATAAATATTGGATAGTAATAAAAATCACTTATTTTTCAAATCTTTAACCTTTACATTTATTGCTTTATTATCAAAGCAACTAATATTACAATTGCATACCTTTGGATTCCTAAGCCTCCAAAAAATCCACTCACTTCTTCAAAGATCCCATCTACCCCAAACCAACATGACTTCACCACTCCTTCCCATAAATATTTACCTATTTTGATTTCCTAATGTAACATCCCTATTGGGATCGATATAGAAATATTTTTTTTTAAATAAACACATGCAAAAGTAGACTACATACCGAGAGTCTAACAGAGATAATATTAGTATTCATGTGAAAAAAAGACATCAAATCATATTAAAACATAAAATATGGATCTCTGATAACATGAGAGAGTTACAAATCAATATAGAAAGTAATTATAACATCTTAATTTTATCTTATCTAAATATACAATCACCACTATCAAAGTGCATCAATGTATAGTTATAACTCTTCATGACAATTTACAGTAACAAGTACAATATAATATAAGGTACAAATAATATATTTGGCTACCCCAGAGCATAGTTCCTAAATTTCAATTATCTATGAAAATATCAAGTGTTGTCTTGATAAGTAGTACTATTGTGGAAAGGGAGAGTATCATCCAAGTGTTTTACCATACCAACCATGGAAAAACTATCCCCTACACTAATCTCATTAGGGAATGTTCTTCCCTTCATGGATGGGTAGATAGTGATGATGTAGGAATCTAGAGATACTATCAAGTACCCATGTGTTGTATAATTTTATACTAAACATACAGTGTATCATAGAAATTTTCTCTATTGCAAGATATCGCACAAACATGTGAATCATACTTATTAAATGATAATGTCTCACTAAACATACTTTGTCCTAACGTTTTACAAATACTAATATAAAAGTGATATATAGATCTATCAATTTCATGTACATCACTTGATTGGATTGCCTTCATCTAACATTGTAATTCCAGTAAGCCAGTGAAGTTTGTCTCACTCCTTACTCTACATTAGCAATGTAGATTGGTCAAATACAATTAAACTAAAAGATTCATCAACTTACATCCTAATAACAAATGTGTCATATGAAATGTTATACAAAGGAGTAATAATAACATACATTTAATCCATCAAACACATGCATGAATGTTTCATTATCTTCTATCCCATACTAGAGATAATGATTTCAAATATACCACCCAGGTAAACATATAGTTCAACAATATAATTGGTTTCTAGTTATCTACACCCTATGGTAACCCATATTATCATAGTCTTGTGTTATAAAACTTGACTACCAGGTTTCCATAATTAATCATATGGTGTAGTCTCAAATACATGAAAAAACAAGCATTATATAAGTAACTATATATAAAAATCCAAGTCATCACTCCCATGAAACACAATAACATACCAACACAACATTTTTTAAACTCCCAAGTTTTCATGCATGCATATACAAGTCTTACCAACTGTAATAACACACACTATCCATAGAAATAACCAACATGTATATATTAAAACAATCAGATGTAGGTATGAGTTTAGGTATAATGATTATAGTAAGTACCACCTAAGTAAAACATAATTTAATACTATATTACCCTATGATATCCCATACTATCATAGGTTCCCAACTACATAAAAACACATAATCCAAACTTATGATTTTCAATATTCAACCAATCTATGCATATAATAACAAGTAAACAATAAATAATTATAACATGGAGTATACTAAATACAAGCATAACAAAGTATCACAACATATAAACATGCATCACAATGCACCATTATGCACTAAGTATAACCAAGTGTTTATACATAATAGTACACTCATAGTATGCAATGGATACAAGTATCCCATACTAAATACATATGACTAACAGTCATTTACATTATTATTAGTGAGTTAGATAATTCATAAACCCATTATGACTTTTTATACTAATGATTCAATCGCTACTAGGATACTATCCAAGGGTTATAGTTACTAAAACTTAATGATTTATATAATCATCTAATGAATTATAGATATAATCCCTATATACCAACACTTGCACATCTTAATGTACACCACTTGTAGGTATTCCAATGTTATACAATTTATAAACCATAGTTTAGTGTTTTAAGCATAGTAATCAACCCATGAAGTAGTTATAAACATATGGAAACACTCACTACATACCATGATTAGAAAATCCAGAAATTTATTTTTCCCACAAACACAAAAGGGTCTAGTTTATTGATTGGTTTATATTTGGGGTTTTATAAGAAATCATTTTCTAAACTATTTTATTAAATTATTTCATTTTTGAGTTAATATTTCTCCCTAGAATATTAATTAAAGAAGACTACCCTAGTTTTCAAATTATGCTAATATGTAACTCAATGTCAAATCCCGCATGATGGTTTTTAATGATTTAAGGAGTCTAAAGGTTCTGTAAGTTTTACTCCACCTATTTTGGTTATCTATTCAATAATTACAAAAATATGGTTCTGTATTGCTACTAACTCATTCAAGATACCAATTCAAGTTTTATGATCACCAAAATATAACTCTATTAATGTAGCTATAAAACAAATCTATCACATGACTAGAAAGTTTATAAAGTCTTGATTTAAATCATTACATAAATCAAGTTTATGAACCATCCCAAGTTACACTACAAGGGTGAACAATTAGAAAACTTCTCTAATAATGTTTCTATTAGAAGAATCTGATTCCCAAATATCAGATACATCATCCTAATTTTAATTAACTACATTCAAGGTCTATATCATAATTAAATAACTTATGAGAATTGAGCCCTTGGTGTAATGGTGCATCTCTTAGATATCTATTTCAAGAATGATATCTAATGGAGCCCAATACCTATGAATCATGCCTTGGATTCTCCCAAAAACATTCCTAAAATGTGTTGAATAAAGTCCCTTAAGTTTCCTCTAAGGTCACTTAGTGCATCTAATTCAATAGGTGCATTTTGAGGTCCCAATTGAAAGTCTAACAAGAGTCTTCTATTGTTACAATTATTTACATGATTCCCATAATGTATTCAATGACATTATTTAAATTTTTCCTAAAATTAATATCTCTTGTGAAAATATGGTTAATCCTGCATTCCATGCACCTCCTTCATCTACCCCTCCATCACACATAGGACAACCATCAACCACTCCATCCATTCCCACTTCATCTGAAGTGTGTGTCTTTGGCATGGAACTAGCCCTAGCCACACCATGGATGCAACAATTTCAATCTAAAAAACAATCTAGAAAACACTTGGTGCTTATCAATACTATAGAGTTTAATACCTTACTATGCAATTTGGATGGTAAGATACAAAAGTAGGATGATGGGTACAAGGTATGTACATATTTTTCTTAAATATTTTTGTCAAGTTGGGTATGCATTTTATTTTGTATAAGATGTGGTTTTAAGCCTATAAACATGAAATGGTCACATGTATCCATTAGTGATGATTTGGTTTTAAGGTTTTATTTTAAGATGTTGTGCCTATAGAGATGAGTGTATAGCTTTAAAAATATCTAAATGCACTAGGGAATTTTTTCAAAACCATTAAGGGATGGCTTAGACCTAGAATTGACCAAGTATGACATATGTATAAGTTACTCCAACTCAAACTTTATTGAGCTTACTCAAGATACATTAAACTTATGATAGTGTCCCCTAAATCTGAGACCTAATTCCCCTCAAGGATGATACTAAGCAGAGAGACCCAATAATTGTTCATGTGGATGATGAAATACTCACCTCATATAGATGGTTGATCAAAATTGAATACCAGTGTGTACCCCTTCATTGAAGGTTTCAACATTATATATATTTTTTACATATATATTATTTCATCTTGTTTATATTTCATTGTAATGAGATTAAACCTTATGTGTGGACTACAAGAAAGTAGTACATGTCTCAGAATTCTTTCTCCAACTTGAGATTTAAGGTTGAAGCTCATCCATTCCCTGAATTATGTTCTCTCCTACATGTAGGACTTAATATGAATGTACTTTGGGATCTAGAGGTAATTCAAGTCAGAGGGATATAAATAAATTGAATACATACATGTAGAAAAATGATAACGTTTGATGCTTGCTCAATTTGGATGGGACCTTAAAGTGATCAACATGGCAATTTTTGTATAGTAATGGTAAGTCAGAGTCTTGTATCATGTGAATTACTTACTAGACATGATTTGATTAGATTGATGGCAATCTTTAAAAATTATTAGCTTATATGTATGTATGATACATTTGTGAATAGGCCTTAGTTGGCTTGGTGATGGAACATGTCTAAGTATCAAAGATGTGCATATCTAACAACTCTAACACTTCTATAGGTGTACTAGACCTAAACATGTGGAAATATTTGATTGTATTGGATGCATTGAGGCTCTAACAAATCTGATGCTTTTAGGATGAGTGATAGTTAGATCTCTAATATAAATATATGTGTGTAAAAGATACGCATGTGTTGATGTATCTAATTGGATCAAGCCTCAAAAGGATCTAATAAAGATCTTTAACACTTTTAGGACCTGATACCTCTAATATTTATGACACTTTTGAGCATGTATGAGGTAAACATGGTGATATGTAATTGGATTTAGCATCTTGAGTCATTTTTAACTCTAAAACTTCAAGGACTTGATGCATCTTTGATAGCTTTAACACTTTCAAGTGTATGAGGTACACACATGGCATAACAAGTTTTAATTATAAGGGCAATTTAATTGAGGAGGCATGGGAGGCCAATTTGAACCCCTTCTTGACATAACTATAAGATCATGATATATGATGTGGGACAAAATTAAGTATGATTCTATCTATCATGAATTGAACCAATTAGTTGATTGGTTCAATTAGGGATGTGATTTGGGAAAAATTAAGCCCTTAAACCAAGTTTATGGTCTAATCGATTGTATAATATGGATGTAACATGTATGACTTAACTGACCCTAATTTAATCATAAATTCAAATATGAACACAAATTTGGTCAATTCCAACCCATTAAACCTAAATTGGAGTCTATGATGTGATTAAAAGGGTTAAATTAGGTCATGTTTCATAATATATTGATTGTAAACCCTAATTTTATCACTTAAACATGTATAGTTCCCTTAAACACTTATTTCATGACATATACACATTTACAAACCCATTACAATAAACCCCTAACCCTAAATCCTAATTTTATAAAAAAAATAACCCCTAAGTTCCATGATTTCATCACAAATGCATAAATTCATGATTGTGATTAGTGCCAGTTTGTGAACCTTTTATTCACCTAGTTTTATAAGGACCTATGATGGGATTTTGGGCAAAATTAGTTCATTTCATATTAAATGTTGAGCCTTATTGCATCATTCACTAGTCTTATTACTTCATAGTCTTATCAAGATTCTTATAACATCATGTATTGGAGATTTATGCATCATATCAGGAATTTATGCATCATATTGAGCCTTATTACATCATATGATATCCTTATTTCATCATATTAGAGATTTATTGCATCATATGATAGTATTATTGCATCACATGAAAGTCTTATTGCATCATATGATAGTCTTATTACATCATATTAAGCCTTATTTCATGATATGATAACATTATTGTAACATATGATAGTTTGATTACATCATATTAGGGATTTATGCATCATATTATAGTCTTATTGCATCATATTATATTATTATAGTGGAAAAAATGCATTGAATATGTGCCTTTTTGCTTGTATTTATAGTATATGCCTATATTTCAAGGAATGTGTACACATCCCTATAATGTATATGCATTCTTATAATGCGTACATGTTCTTTAAAGTAAAAACAAAAACTTATTTTTCAATGTCTATTTTTATCCCTAATCAAGATTGTTGTCCCCACATACATTCCATGTGTACTTTCTTGGTTGCAATTTTTTTTTAGAACCCACATTTGAAGTACTTTCTTGGTTGTTTTTGTCAAAATGGGCTCCGGTTCACATTTAGGGAAGAGGAAGAGGTTTAAGAACAAAACATCAAAGCAATTGGAAGAGTTGAGAGAAAAAACAAGGTATGAATGCAAGCATTTCATTGTAGACAAGGTACAAACACTAACCCTGATGAGCCAAATGCCTTAGATAATGAGGCAATTGAAAATAGTCAATTGAATAATGATGAAATTTATAATAATTAATTGAATTATGATTAAATTCACAATAATAAATTGAATTATGATGAAAATGACAATAAAAAATTAGATAATGTTGGAAATTCACATTCAAAGTTTAAAGTTTTGATTTTGTTGATGAAGAGCCTATGCATGATATTTTACCCAAAAAAAAAGAATAAAATTTAATGGACTCAAATAATGATGAAATTAACAATGAATACAATTTTATGGAAACATATAATGAAGAAACAAACAATGAATGAAATTTCATGGAAACATATAATGATTTTGAAACACCCTCTGAATGGATTCCACCAATAACAACACCTCCAAGAATTGTGCGTAGAAAAGATAAGTACTTAATTGAAGTTGATGACAATATTTTGAAACCAATGCATAGAAAAATGTTTGACTGCTATTAAAGACGATTAGCTCAATAAATTTGGGATAGTTTCTTTCATAGATTGGAATATGGTAGTCAAATATGTCAATTATTTGTTTTGTTGATGAAATTGATTAAGATGAGACCTATAATGTACACATTAGGACTAATAACATCTAACATGGATAATAAAAATTATGAAATTATTGAAAATCTACATGATGCATATCATATTGTAGTCCCAAAATCACACAACAAAGATTGTAATGTTGCCTAATGTATAATGAGAACTTGTGTAGTAGTGTTAAAATAGGGAAAAAATGATTGATTTCAAAAATAAGTCAAAAACTTTATATAAATAGAAAAACATTAATGAAAGTAATTGCAGAATGTGAAAGACTTAATGAACCCAATACTAAATATCTCTAGGTATTCTCTAGTAGACTTCCATGAAATGACAAGGCTATAGTTGATGCTTTGAAAGACTTACTTGCAAAATTTTAGAAAGATAAAAAAAAAAAATCATCCAATGCAAGAGAAGTAGTGAAAAGAAGAGTTGGTTATTGTAATCATGAATCGCATCCAAAACATTTCTTGGATATGACTCAAACATGATTATACTCTAAGTTTTTGGAAAAACATCCACAAATTGTTATTAGTCAAATATTTTTTGAGATAGCCTAACCTTTTTATGTAAAAATAAATCACACATGCACCACTTGTTTTTGTAGGCAACATGTCAAATTTTTTAATGCACTATGATGTTTTTTGCCATATTAATTGTATTTTTCATACTAACAACATTTTTGAAGATTGTGGCATAGAAGTTCCATCAAAATCAGCGAGGAAATTTATTTCAAATATTTTTTTCTGAAAGACCAAATGGATAATTCTTTAATAATAAAATATGTTTGGATGGAAATTGTAGTATTTACGGTGGATTGCCAAAATTTATAAAAAAAATCCATGAGGAGTGTACAAGTGCAATTAGATAGGAATTAGTTGGTTTGAGCAAATACAAATCTCTGACTTATCAAGTAAAAGATGGTAAAATTTTTAAAAGGTGTTATCTTTTTACTAAAGACATACCTTTTTTAGAATTTATGGTCAAATTCATGGAGAAAATTGTTTGAGTATGTAAGGCACACACATAGGGATAAATGGTTCAATGAATATTTCAAACTAAGAAAGGACACATTTCCACTGATTTTATTATTTTAGTAGCTAACTTTGCTGAAAATTACACATTCAAACCATAAATATAAGTTCAATCATAATATTAAAAATCAACACAAATTGTCATATTCATGCATATAACATTCATGCATGCACCTAATAATATAGAGAAAGATCAAAAAATATTAAGGGAGTACCATTTCTATATTAGTGATGACTGATCACATTATACAGAGTATGTGCAAGGTTGTTTTGAGAATTTATATGGATAGTTGACTTAGAGGAACATTATTTTCAAACATTACATTTGGTCAGACAATTGCACATCATAATTCAAGAATACATGGATGTTTTATTTCTTGAGTAGGATGTACATTACCACTAGTGTCGAACATATTTGGAGTTTCACTAAGGCTAGCCATGGAAAAGGGGAGAATGATGGTGCTAGAACATGTGTAAAATGATTCATTTCAAGGGAGGAGTTAAAATATCACAATATTACCAATTTGATTAATGCAAAAACTGTGGTGGACTGGTGTAATGAGAACATATGTGATGGTGCTCAAGAAAATTCTATTGTTCATAGACATTTTTGGTTAATAGAAGATAAGACTTGGAAAATTATGAGGATTGTATGACTCTAACAGGTTCAAGTGAGCTCCACTCATTTCGTAGCTCAAATGCGGGTTCTTGGACTATTCATATGCAACACTTGGCGTGATTTTGTTCTACATGCATGGAATTTGTTTGGAATGAGTGTGAGTCAAAAGAGTGGGTAGATGACTAGATTTCCAAACCTCTAATTCCAATCAACACATATCAGATTCCACCAACATTGTAACTTATAAACATAACATCATCATATGACTTTGACCATATATTTGATCTAGTACAACTAGGTAGAATATTAATTTTTATGTACTATTTATTCTTTAATCTCTCTTCATAATGTCATTAATTTTTTTTTATGATGCAATCCATGTTTTTCCAGTTATTGTAGATGAGGACAATGAAGAGGGAATAGATAACTACTATGTCGGTATGTAGATCAAAAGAAAAAATTGACTTCCCTAGTCATAGATGGAGAAAACATTGATTATCCCACTGGGTCTATGGTATTCATTAGAACTTGTCTTCGATGATATCCTATAAAAAATTCAAATGTATGGTTTTTTGAAGACTTTGAAACTCATAGGAAGATTCTACACTATTCAAATTTGGTTCTTGCAATGAATATTCAATTACAAAAATATCATGGGAGGCCAAGAAACAAGAATCTATGGAAAGTTTGTGAGTCAAACCATGAAGCTATTCTTGATACTATCAAGATTAGAGTAGATAAAAGTGGTTAATTGGATTGAAATGATCAAGTATTTTGACTTTTAAAATGTAGATGTAATCAATTTTTCATTGCATAAATTTCAACTTTAATTACTTCCTAACATTTTTTTGCAGGTTACTGGTGCCAAATCAGCTTCCACCTTCATGTGGTTTGCACTGTTATTAAATAATTTTATATTATTAAATCTAAGAGAATCTTACTCAAAGTACTTGGAATCTATGTGCTCCTGAACAATTACTCATGACAAGTTTATTTCTCCATGTAGCCTTCCAAACACATTTATTGTCAATGTTTATGTGCTCTAAAATAGTAGTAAAAATTCACCTATGAGTGGAATTGGGTGTCAATATCATTAGATAAAGTGTAATTTGATGATATAAATGTTCTTGAAGTGGTGGATTTACACCTCATGATCCCAAAGGCAAAGTTGGTAGTTGGAGGTCAACAAGTTGTCTCTTCACTACAAAAAAGTTGCATTTTAGGACCCTTTATTGTAACTTCTACCATTGATTAATATTAGAGGTGCTTAAAATTATATTTAAGGTGAAATTATATAATTTACCATGCACACAAAGGATCTTATGGTTCTTCCATATGACTTATACTTTTAGTTTTATGCATGTTTGAAGTTAGGCTAAAAATTATCATCTTTCTTGTATTGGGAAGGGTGTTCTTGAGCCCAAAATGGGTAGTGAGTTTGTCATATAAGCTATATGGGAGGCCAAAAACCTAGTCTTAGATGTTATCCTACCCTCTAGATGTGTTTTAGTACCAATTTTAGCCAATAATCACCAAAAATTGACTTCTTAGACCATAGCTTCAACTTTGACAACATTTATTGTCAGTGTTTCTATGCTCTGAAACAGTAGTGAAAATACACCTACGAGTGGAATTAGGTGTCGTAGTCATTAAAACACATGTAATTTGCCTATTTATATGTGTTTGAAGTGGTGGATTTGTACCTACCATTCTTGGAGGCAAATTTTCTAGATGGAGGTCAATGAGTTGTCTTTTCACTACCAAAAGTTACATTTTAGGACCTTTTACTACAACTTTTACCATAGATTTATATTAGAGGTGATTCAGACTAGACTCAAGGTATAATTATATGGGTTTCCAATGTACATGAGGGATCTTACGGTTCTTCCATATGATATTTATATATTTTTTTATGCATGACTAAAGTTAGGCTAAAAATTAGCATCTTTCTTGTATTAGGAAGGGCATTCTTGAGCCCAGAATTGGTGGTGGGTTTATCATCTAAGCTAGATGAGAGGCCAAAAACCTGGTCTTAGATGTTATCCACCCCTTTGGATGTGTTGGCAGTGCCATTTTTTATCCAATAAGTACCAAAAATTGAGTTCTCAGACCGTAGCTTCAACTTTGATAACATTTATTATCAGTGTTTTCATGCTTCATAACTATAGTGAAAATGCACCTATGGAGGGAAGTGGGTGTAATGATCATTGTATCACATGTAATTTTAATATATAGATATGCTCAAAGTAGTGTATTTTCACCTGCCACTCCCAGAGGTAAAGTTTGTAGTTGAGGTCAATAAGTTGTCTCTTCACTACCAAAAAGTTACATTTTAGGACCCTTTACTGTAATTTCTACCACAGATTAATCTTAGAGGTGGTAAAAAAATAGATTTGGGTTTTAATTAGAGGTATTTACCATTCATATGAGGGATCTTATGATTCCTCCATATGACTTATATTTTTGGTTTTAGGCATTCTTGAAGTTAGGCTTAAAATCAACATCTTTCTTGTTTTGGGAAAGGTGTTCTTGAGCCCAGAATGGGTGGTGGGTTTGTAATTTGGGCCAGATGAGAGGCCAATAACCTAGTCCTAGATGTTATCCACCCCTCCATATGTGTTGACACTACCATTTTTAATCCAACAAGCACCAAAAATTGATTTCTTAGACTGTAGCTTCAACTTTGACAACATTTGTTGTCAGTGTTTTCATATTCCAGAATAGTAGTGAAAATGCACTTGTGGGTGGAAGTGGGTGTCATGGTCATTGGAAAAAAATTAATTTGCCTATATAGATGTAATTGAATTAGTTTATTTTCACCTATCGGTATCAAATTCAAATTTTCTAGTTGGAGGTCAACAAGTTGTCTCTTCACTGCCAAAAAGTTGTATTTAAGGACCCTTTACAACAACTTATACCATAGATTACTCTTAGATTTGATTTAGAATATATTTGGGGTGAAATTATAAGGATTTACCACTCATAATATGTATCTTATGAATCCTCCATATGGCTTAAATTTTTGGTTTTATGCATGTCTTAAGTTAGGATAAAAATCAACATCTTTCTTGTATTGGGAAGGACATTCTTGAGCCCAGAATGGGTGGTGAGTTTATCGATTGGGCTAGATGAGAGGACAAGAACCTAGTATTGGATGTTATCCACCCATTAAAATGTGTTTCCATTTCTATTTTTCAGCCATCAAGCACTAAAAATTGAGTTCTCAAACTGTAGCTTTAACTTTGATAACATTTATTGTCAGTGTTTCTGTGCTTCAAAATAGTAGTGAAAATGCACTTACAGGTGGAATTAGGTGTCATTGTCATTATAACATATGTAATTTGACTATTTATACATGTTTTAAGTGGTTTATTTTCACCTACTAGTCCTGAAGGTAAAGTTGCTAGTTATAAGTCGACAAGTTGTCTCTTCACTGCCAAAAAGTTGCATTTTAGGAGAGAAGTAGAACATTGCAT
This sequence comes from Torreya grandis, assembly GCA_037957365.1. NCBI lineage: Eukaryota > Viridiplantae > Streptophyta > Pinopsida > Cupressales > Taxaceae > Torreya > Torreya grandis. Next base: position 84,096 of record JARHVA010000513.1, on the reverse strand, counting down.
GGTAGTAAGTTTGTGATGGCATGAAGACAAATAACAAAGATAATTTGGAGCATATTATCCCTTGAAAAATGTTTAATAACTCTCAATTAAGTGTAAATGATGGTAGATGATGGAAAATCTTGCATTCTTGCCCATAAGCAGGTTGTGATAGATAGGTCTGTGAACCTATGCTTAGACAATAATCAAGAATATTACAAGAAGAGCCTAATCAAGGGAATAGTGTGTAGTGTTTAAGAAAATTAAATTCTAACCTCTTATAGAAATAAACCATTGTTTAAAACTGTAAGGTAACAATGTCAACTTTTAGATATTGTACAAGCAATATTGTGACAATAAACTTGTCATTCCATGAATAAAAGGAATTAAGACTTGATAAAGGGAATTTAAGAGTATTAAAAGGTGTATTGATAGTGATATGACCTAAATTAGGCCTTTTTATCTTAAATTATGATGGAAATTGAATACACAATAATTTAGTATCACCCCTGCTGTACAAAGTCAATTTTGGCCCACAATCAATTGAGAAATTGATGTTTTAAGCCTAGAACAGATCAAGGAAGGGTTCTAGCCTATTTTATGAGGTAAAGGATATTATGATATAAATTTTGGTGGGTATTTGAGACTTTAAAACATTGTATCATTCAATATATATAATTTAAAGTGCTCAAAGGGTCTATATAGGGCCTAAAAACCCTAGAACTAGGGTTTAGGAGAATTTGAGAGATGTAACCATCATAATGGGTCCAAATTTTGTAATATTGAATAATTATATGTTTTCTAATTGATGAAAGTTGTTTTGGAATGACAATGTACAGATAGGTATAGTTTTGAGGACTGTAGGGTTAGAATAGGCCTAGTTGGGGGGTTTCTTTCAAAGCAAGTGATAACTAGGAGAAGAGTAAAGTGTTTTAACTTTTTGAGGATTTTAAGGGTGATAGAGGGTTCCCTAAAGTGTTCTTACATATTCAATAAAGGACACAAATCATTCAAACAAAGGGAAAATAGTGAAAATAGGGCTACAAGCCTAGATAGATTATTGTGACTTTGAGGTGTAGCAGGAATGGAATAGAGTGTTTGGTCACTTTATAATGGTTAATACAAGTGTGTCATGATCAATTAAGACAATAAATGTAATGAATTTTATTCTTAGTAGCTTAAACCAAGGAATGGTCCTAGAGACATAATGGGCTACATAGTGTGAAGGATAGTGAACACCCAAGGAGAAGTATTGAAATGTGAAGTAGGTTTGGACACTTAAAATAGGTTTGGGTAGGCATTTTTTGACTATTTAATACCATTAAATCATTTTTATTATACTCTTGAAACCTAAAGTGAGATTTGGTCCTTGTAACCCAAGGGGTTGTGCCTAGTCAAAACTAGTGAAGAGACTACAAGAAAGTTTGTCAATAAAATAATGTAAAGAGGTAGATAATGATTTAAATTTATAATTAAGTAGTATAACATAATTATTAAAAGTTTATCTATATATTTAACAAATAGGTACATGTGTCAAGTGACTAGTAATCCCAAGAATCAAAGAGCAATGTTGAATTAGTAAGGGAATATTGAATATCAAGTCATCAATTAAATTAAAACCAGTTATAATGATTATTTTTAGACTTATAATTAATTCTATTCATCACAAACCAAGTCAAAATAGGATGATGACTCATTTGTGAAATTTGACCAAACAGACATGTGTCACTAGCTTTTGCCAAAATGGGCCTACAAGCCAAAATATGCCAGATCTAATCACAAAATTTGGTGGAGAGGCTCATTATGAAAAAATATAAAAATTTAATATATTTTTGTGGATTTTTTTCAATGGAAACTATTCACTATTTTAGTACAGTCAACTCTATGTCAAATCATGGTCAACATTAGAGCCTACCTTGGAGAAATTAGTCAATTTGGGGCATCTAAATGTTGAGTCAAAGCAATAAATTTCGTAATAATGGTATAAATTAAATATAAAAACATCCCATTCCATCATAAATCTCATATAAAGAGTGAAAGTGTTTGTTTTTTTGACATAGTCCTCTTGAAGTCAAGAAGGTAACCATTGGAGATTTTTAGAAGTTTTGTAAGTTATGGATGTCAAGAAGCATTTTAGGCCTTGGAGAGGTATTAAAAATATATTATATGATTTTTGAAACATATATTATCCTATATAAGTGATAAAATCTATGGGTTTCAAGAAAAATATTTAAGAAAGACAAGTTTTGGCATGAAGGAAGCATGCAGGCAGCTCAAGATAAATTATGGTAAAAAGGGTATACAAGACAAAGTACATATACAAATGACTTAAAAATTGTTATTTGGAAGGTAATATGATAAGTGGAAGTGATTTTTGGTTTGTCATAGTCCCGTCCATGTCTCATAATGGTCGTTATTCATGCAAGCATACTTTTTGGAGTTTTAAGGTGTGTTTGAGGGTTCCAATATTAGATAATTATTTTATAAGTATTTTAATATGTTTTTAAACTTATTAAATTAATTTAAAGGGTGTTCACACTCCAAACTTCATGCAATCCTCATAGGCAGGCTCCAATCCCCACAAGCAGTCTCAAAGGCATAAAGGCAAAGTTGGTTTTTTTTATCATTATAAAGGTATTATGAGATGTTTTAGATGTCATGAGGATGTTTTAAATAAAATTATATTATTTATAAGTTCAAAATTTTCCTTTGGGGAGTATGTACAAGGCATGGGAAACCCTAGATTAACAAGTTTCAAGCATTTTGAGAGATTTAACCATGGGAATTTAATGAAACTTTGTAATATTACTCCCCTATACATGTAAAAGGTGAATAAAAATATTTTAAATTTATATTATATGGATGTTTATAGATTATAGGAATGAGGGTTTGGAATAGGTCTAATTAGGCCTAAATGAGGGTAGGCTAATGAAGGAAGTGATAATTAGAGGTGGAGTTGGCCTATGAAATTTGGCATATAAATAGAAAAGGATAGAGCGTACATATAAATACACTTATAATCTCTTGAGTAATAATAATTTTTTTTATAATGCAACATATAGTAAAAAAAGATTACAAACCTTGAGAGAGCATTGTGTCCATAAGGTGTGGAATGAAAGCATGCTATTGTTTGATTACTTGAAGGGGGTTATACCAAGAATGTTATGATAATCTAAGACCATATGTGACAATAGGTTGAGCTCTTGAAACATATACCAATATTTGGTCCTTGAGACCCAAAAAAGGTGCCTAAGAAGAAACTAGAAATAGATTGAGAGGAAGTTTGTGAATGAGACATGAATGGAATGAGGTAAAGGATGTATGGACAAAGGTCAATGCCATCAAGGAGGTGATACTAAGAGTACAAGGAAGAAGTATTAGGTGTGAGAATATAAATTAATCCCAAAGAATCAAAAGAGGAGCTAACTTTTGAAAGAAGATTCAAATCAAACCATAGCAAGTGAATGTGATCAGTTGGGTTTAGAACCAGCTAATGATGTTTTTGTAGACTTCTCCTCCATACCTATACATCAACATACAAACATAATTAAAATGAAATCACTAATATTATTTGTTTCTTATAAGGGTCTGATTTACAACATTATCTTAACAAGTTATTCTCAATCTCATAACATTTGTAATCCTTAAGAATACTTCAAAACTAATCATTTATAATACTCTGAACACAAGTGATTCAAACAAGATTTAATTCATTGGTTTTCTTAAATGGTCATGTAAAAAATAAGAATGCCATGTATGAATGCCATATATAGGCATAAAATTTCAATAATACATGCATTTCCATATAGGCATACAAAAAATTACATCATGTCTAACAACATAATATTTAATGTTGGGTGAATAAATCATATACACATGTACAATACCAAAAATGTGTACATTGTCATATAGGCATACAAAAATGTACACCATCTACAACATCCTAATCATCAAATAATCTCCCTCTCTTTGCCTTCTTTGAAGAAGACTCTCCTTGGGATGCCTTGTTTGTAGATGGAGATATCTCAAATGCCTTGGCTTGCTCCAAGGTTCGACTGTAGGTACTATGCTCATAGCTTGATTGTAGATGAACCTGTTCAAATACAAAAAATATTATAAAATTAATAAGTATACATGAAACCAAGTTAAGAAACTCATTTTTAAAACTATAATAAAAAATCATTTAAACATGCACTTACTGCAATCTCATGGTCCTCCGTAATTTGGCATTAGCACTCGACTAGGTCAGTGCCAATTTTAGTTGCACGAATAGGCATGTCAAATGATGAAGAAACATGAGGAGTTATCATAGTAGTCATCTGAATCAGACTATCAAATGTTATATGATAACCCTGCATACACAATACATTTATGCATATAAGTTATATTTATTAAAGTATATAGTAAAATTATTAAAATAAAATTACAATTACAATTCAAAATTATAAGTGAATATACATACCTTAGTGAGTGCCTGTATAGATGACATTGAAATAGCAATATCCAAGTTTTTCTTGACTCAAAATGATAGAGGAGTGTCCACCCTAGTCATCAACTGAACAAACAACCTAATAATTAATAACTTGGGCAATTCATTGATTAAACAAGTTGCTAACAAACTTAGTCTTGCATAAGATATGAAAAAATCTAATGAGGTCACAGGAAGCATGAATGTGACAAGTAGATATGTGCAATGTGTGACTTGTAACACCACACTAAAGGCAAGAAATGTCAATTTCATGACGGAGAATGACAAGACAATGAGGGAGGATTTTTGAGTGAATTTTGTGAAATTGAGACATTGAATGCAAGTTAGGTGTTGAAACATCCTTGATATGTACCTATATACATTGGTTTGGATGCTTTTATAGCTTTTTTGAGGTGTATTTTGGATTTTGACTAATTACTTGATCATTAGGCCTAATCATCTTAAGGAAATGACTTGGTATTGATGAGGACAATCCTATGAGTATTGGTGTGATAGAAAAGCCCTTAGAAATAGTCATTATTATAAGACAAGTAACTTGTATAGGTGTTTGTTGAGAAGTTTATAAACTGAGTTTTAATCAGGTTAAGACACCTAGAATGATAGGTTGTTTTTATGGGGGACATCTATACTTGAGAATTTTAAGAGTGTCTAGAACCTTATAAAATAGGTCTCATCAAAATCTAAATAAAAATATATAAAATAGAATTGAATATTATAGAGATAAGAGTGAGTGGACAGTCTTCTTTACAAGTGCATGATTTTGGTTTCCCTATAGGTGACATTAGGTTGACTATCTATCCTTAGATTGTCATCAATTTTTTCAAAGAAAGGTATATATGTATACATTACAAGTAGGTTAAAGTCAACAAAGGATGTTATAGTCTTGTTGACATTCAATATTCATTTTAGGGGGACTTTCTTGATGAAAGGTGTTATAGTCTTATAGAGTTGGCATGTCACTCGAGTGATGAAAGTGCATGGATATAGATAGGACCTCTCCCCCAACTCGATATAGTAAGTCTTTGGGGCCCCTAAGTAGGTGGTGGTAACAAGCTACTCAACCCCATCTATTTATATGGGGTTTAGGTAACCTATTTTTATATGGTCGCAAGGCTTATGCCATATTTATATAGTTTATAGTTTATAGCAATGCTCTCTCAATAAACTAATGAGATCTAATAGATGATCTCCCAACAAACTAATGGAATTGAATAGGTACAATGGGATCAAAAGGCTATGTCATCTAAATTTATAACTCCATAGATAGAGATGAAATTATTATGCTCAGATGGAATCAATATGGGAATTGAATTGCTAGCTATGACCATTTTGGATATCGATCATAGATATTGAACTATTATCTGTGATTAGGATAACAAATAATCAAGTGCCTAACTATAAGGCTAGTATTTAAAATAAAGGAGTGGTGTGCATATTGATGAAGACATAATATGCTCGATTAGGAAATTAATAGAAATATATTGTATCAAACAAATTTTATCAAATGAACTACACACACACACACACACACACACACATCTAATCCTACTAATTGGGATTGACCCATTATAGGAATTTCATATAATGGGATATAAATAAAATGTTCAACTTACTATTTTGGTTATTGAAAACATAGTTGAGATGAAGGTTGAGTTCTAACAAGTTACGCCAATTCATGTTAATACATCAAACAATAAAAATTCCAATAAAATTATATTAGGTATTTTATATTTTCTTACACAAAATCTACCAATGATGTAATTAATGTGTATGAATGTACATCTAGAGTATATAAGATTCACTTGAAATTTTACCTCTATAAATGTATATAGTGTTTTACTGACATGGATAGATGTAGTAGGGGTTGGTCCAATACCTAGTTGTGATGTCGAAGGCAATGTCTCCTCCTAGAACACAAAAAATATGCATATATATTATTCAATTTAAATATGTAAATATTGTTTACCTTTTAATTTGAAAATACAAATTAAAAATTTAACATTAAATTTATATAAAAGATACATGCATGTGTGTAGAGACTCCCAACATATCTAAACCAAATGTGTGTGCCAATAACTCATCAATCAAGACCATATCCTTCAAGCCCCCTAAAATACCACCATCATCATCTGATGGTCCAATGTATATAACACCACAAAATTTGCATGGGTGGGATCAGGAAAAACCACTAGCTAGAGTATCTTAGGGATTTGTCTTTGAAATTATACTCGTATGATGAATAAGTGTATCAGTGAACACACTAAGCACATGCAAAGGGTCTATCTCGATAACCTATGTCACTATAGAGGGAATCTCTAGATAAAATATATTTTGGGTACATATCCTTGTAGGTCGATTAGGTGCATGATGTGCACTTGGTTGATCCTGCACAGAGCCTTTTCCTCAGTCCTGAAACTCACTATAGTCAAAGTAGTTTGGAATTTGATTGAGGACAAACTTGCAATAGAGTTTTCTAAAAAATTACAAAAAAACCTCATGGTTATTACAAGGGGGATAGTCAAACACCATCTACCATCGCTCTCAAAAATTGGCTTTAATCAAATCATGTTGGCATTAGTGGATTGGGAAATGTTTGGTCATTAAGGGAAATGGGGAATTGGTGGTTGGGTCGATAAATAAGGCACAAATTTGATCTTTTATTATATTTTTCTTCTTCACCTCAAATATTAACAATTTTTCAGTATAATAAGCCTTACAAATATCCCTATATGACCTCCATCTATGCATTTGACTCATGATCGAGTCAACTTGACCTAATATTAACTCTAGGTTATTAGCCTAATAGGTGTAGTGGGTGTTCACGGAAGTGGGCTCCCTCATTCTCCTAATTATCTATTCAATTTCAATTTTATTCTCCACTATGTGAGAAATTATATCCTCCCAACTGCCTAGGGGATCTAGTGGAACTACAGGAGGGTTAGACAGAGAGTTATGAGGGTTAGGCAGAGGGTTAAGAGGGTTAGGTAGAGGATTAGGTTGGAGGGTTAGGAGGAGCATGCCGACCTATTGGAGAAAAATTAAAAATCAAACTATGAAATTTACATTCACAAAAAATTCAAAAAAATTATTTAATCTATAAAAAACCTACCTCTTATTCATAGTAACATCATTGATCTCGTGAATTCAAGCCAAAAGGAAAATCTGCAAGCCAAAATACAAGTTAGAGGGCAAAAAGAAGATTTTTAAGCCAAAACATGATCGTAAAGCACCAAAACATGAATGTTAAGGGAAAAAAATGAGAGGATTCGAGGGTTTTTTTTTGTTTTATAGTTTTAGAAATGTGTACTCATTATGTTTAGTTATAAGAACATGTATGCATTCTTATAACATGTACATGTTCTTATAACTAAACATAATGTGTACGTGTTACTGTTATAATGCATACACATTATGGCTTTGGAATCCTGAGCCATAATGCATATGTATTATAACAATAATGTATACACATTATGTTATAACACATACGCATAGTGGGTTATGTCCACAGAATTGTCCCCCAACTTTGTGCACATACCAATAACATATATCTTTTATAGTTAATCAGTCATATTGATATATCAGTCACATTGCTATATCATTCAAGTTGATTGATCAAAAGAATATAGTTGATTGTTAATCATCAAGGCTTAAAATAGCTGAGTATTTCTAGATAATTGTTAATTTGTAGTTTGGCACCATGATCTTAGAGATACCATACCCTTTTAATATTTTTGGTCTGCTCAGGCCACATATAAATAATACCAATTTGTTTTTAATATCCACATCATCATTTGGCATTCTGGTCTAAATTAACCATTTAGGGGATGTATATAAATATATATATTTAGTCCTATCTCACATCCATCTAATGAATTACAAAGTGAAGCTTGAGATTTAACTCTGACTTTCTAGCAGATTGAGCAAAGAAAGTGACACTTACTACATGATTTAACTCTACACTTTGGATGCTATCACATAAAAAGTGCTCAAATTAAATTTTGGTCTTTATCAATCATGGTAAATATTATCTAATTAAAAATCAAGTTTATTCTAGACATCTAAAATTTGGTTTTGCTCATTAAATTGATCCTAACACTAGATTATGAATAGATCTGGCAAGGTTTGATGACAAAATGATTATGATTAATTTGATGCCCTATGCTTTTATGCTAGGAAGTAATAAATTACAAGCAGCTTTATAACACCCAATATAAATTTTTTTTATGGTTTAAGAGGACCTTATGGTACCTATCTTTGGCAAGTTCATTGCTATAATAATATACTTTACCTATTTCAATAGTTGTATTCTCTATATGGGTGATGCCTTGCCAATTTAAATATGTATACATGACAGATAAAAACCAGATCTTGTAATTTTATAAAATTATATCTAAGACAATACTACTTTTCCTCTTGTATGGTGGCACAACTATCTACATTGGATTTAGTATTCATTGTTAGTTATAAGTCAAATATATCCCTATGAATAGTTGCACATATTTTTCTAAGAAGTTTGCATATTTTACTAAATTAGAGAGTATTTTCAGAAATACTATTGACCAAATATCATTTAAAATTGATTTCCATTTCTTAGATTTAATGTTATTATCCACTATTTAATAATATTAATCCACTCACATCAATAAAACATTGAATTTTAATACACCACCTACCATTAAAATTTTCCTGTTGATCCTCTGTGCTTCTTCTTCTTCTCCACATTGCATCTTTTTTTCTTTCCTTTCCAATGCATAAACTCTCCAAATTCTTTTTCATTCTATCTTTTAAATAGATTAATAGATGCTAAATTCCTTTCGCAGCTTTTTTTTTTGTTTTTGCTAATTTTAAAATCTTTAATTCTTTTCTTATTTTTTCCATATTTTAATTTATTTTTTTATTTATCAAAATAATTTCTATTTATTTTATATTTTAATATGAAATTCTAATTTCATATTAAACTAATGTAACATTTAATTATGCTTCAAAAATTTAATGATAAAATCATAAATAATAACCCGTATTTAAATTTTATCTCTTTTTTCAAAGTTGTCTCTATGTGTATTACTGACATATCAAGCTAAGCTCACACAAGAGAATTTATTTCTATAATTTTATCTATTCAAGTAATCATGAAAAATAGTAGTTTAAACAAACACCAAAATCAATTATTTTTAAAAGCATTTATATCATGACTAACTACTGTGTGTGTAGGGTTTTGCTAGTTCTCTATCGATCAATGATGTCTCCATCTACATCATCCTTTCCAATGATACTCTCCCTCCAGTATGCTCAAGGGAATAATTCTTAAACATCTACCTCAAAACACATAGATAATTAGATCATATCACATAATATTAATAAAAAATAATATATATAAGTGAAACAATTCATTAATATGCTTTAAAATGTAAATGCATACATAACATAGTTCATAATAAGCAATCATGAATTATCATCTAACTGAGCAACATTCTATTATTCTAAAATAGCATAAATCTCAAGTTGAATTAGAAAATATAACCAATATCATGTGTATCTACTATAATCATCTTTAAATAATCAAATAGTTAGCTTAGCGAGGAATCAAGATGCAACATCTTTCCCCCCTAAAGTTAGTCATCATCCCTGATGACTCTTATTCAAAGATAAGTTATTGATCAAGAATATTTATTACAAAGAAATAATATGATATACAATGTCAAACTAAGCAAACAAATAATAAATCATCTGTAAAACCCATTGTAGTTCCTCCAAGTTACATTATTTCTAGAGCATTGGTCCCACAAAACCCTACTCAATAACATCTCCCAATTATGCAAACACAGTTATGAATATTACTTACTCTGACTAATTCTGTCATGACCATCTCAAGGTCCAAAATCATCAAGAAAAACCTATATACTATAAGACTGACCACTTTTGTTACCATGAAGGGTCCCACATGTCTTAATAAAAGTTTCATTGACTTCCTATGAGCAAACAAGATCATCATGCAAGCCAAAATAAATGACTAGGGAGAATTCCACAAAATCTTCCATCCCCAACAAATCTCCCTAACTCAAAGAGTGTTTTTCTCATTCTGAATAAAATTAATTAGAGAACATAGTAAAAAGAATATGTATATGTTAATACTATCGCTATTTCATATAGCTTCAGATAAGTATAACATGTCAATACTATCACTACTCTATGGAGCTCCTGATAAGTATGATAATGAATAGGAATGGTAAATATAAGTATAATAAAACCATGGAAACTTGTCCATATGAAATTTCTATCTACTGTATACATGTGTATGGCCATATGATTGAATTTGATAAGTTTTTCCTATCAAATCTCGTATTCAATAAGTCCATCTATCGATCCAACTCAATACCAATAATCCGAGTTAGTGTGTGGCTAAATAGAATACTATCCTATCACTTAGAACTCATGTAACCAATTCACCACTCCTCCCTTAGTTCTCCATTACTTAATGATCACAATTTTATGTTATCAGATCATTGAAAGCAAAGCTATATGCTAAATGATTCTAGATGTATTCTCATATATACAAAAGAGACCCTACAATAAATCCATAATTGCATTAAGTTATTACTAACCACACATAACTATTATTATATTTCATAGTCTTAACTTATAGAGTTATATATTCATAGTTAAGAGAAAATAATGTTAAAATTAAAATAACATACATGGGCCATGAATCACATCGTTCTTTCAGCCTTATAGAGAAATAAACAAAACAATATCTTCTTACTTGCTCAACTAGCACACAAGTTAAAGGTTTATTCTAACCCGTAGATTGACAAGATGTTCCACACCTAATATACCCTACTCACCTATAGTGAAAGGTATAAAAATATCATTTCAAAACAACATGAATTAAGTTGAAAGATAACAATATCAATCCAATCAAGGGTAATTAATAACATATAATCATAATCACTTATAGTTCTTAATCTAGATTTTAATATATAATTTTTCCACTCCACTTAGTTTGCAATCACAAGTAAAGTAAATTAGTGACTCCAAAGAGTCTCAAGTGAAAATTTGAGAACTATCATCTCAACAACTCCTACATACATCCACTAGGTAAAGGAAAACACCACAACTCAATATTGCCAAAATACTTTTTGCTTACCAAATCTATAAGTATGGTATCTAAATCTATTTCCCCAACCAAAATAAATAAATTACTAACTACAAGGTTGTGTCCATCCATCTAATCTAACAAATTCTCTCTTATCAAGAGTAGAAAACATTCTCCCACCATCTTCAAGGGAGTATGATCAAGCAACATTTAGAAACAATTCCCATTTAAGAGAATACTAAATCAACAGCATCATAATAATGTCAAAAGAGAGTAAGATAATAAAAATAATTCACTTCTATGCTAACTCTAAGAGATGACACTTCTTCCTAAACCACATATCTTAAGAGTGCAAATTTCATAAACAAATTCCTACATAAAGGAATTATCAAGCAATACAGTAACACTCTACTAAGAAGATTCCCACAGCCCTAGGTGGTACTAAAATAAAAATGGTCTTAAACTATTTTCCACTCCTAGGATTTATAAATATAGAAACAAAACTAAGCACATAAATTTGAAATGAGAAGCATCTCGAGATTATTAAACTCTCACAAAACTCAAAGATAAAGATGACTTGATAATCAAGTAGGGCATAATCATACTCAAGGTGTTTGATCTAAGTGATCAAACTATGGTAGAAATATTTTGTTCATAAATCATGAACTATGTTATATACCCATCTACTCAAATCTTGAATACAACCATCACCATTGGGACACTCGATAAACTATTCTCCTAAATAATTCAAGGGGTACAAATGCTCTTAAAGGTACACACTCAATGTTCCATGCACATTTTACGAATGTCACAAAACTCCAAACATAGTGTAACATGGTTCCACATTGAGACACCACAAGTCTAATTATCAGTGCAAAACTTCATGTCACTAGTTTCATAAGACATGAAAATGCTAATGGACTCATTAAGTCCTACAGTTCAAGCCACTACTTCGATACGACATGTAACATCTCTATTGAAATCAATCTATAAATATGTAATTTTTTTAAATAAACACATATGCAAAATTAGATCACATCCCGAGAGTCTAACAGAGATAATAATAGTATTCATGTGCAAACATGGCATCAACTCATATTATAACATAAAATATGGATCTTTAATAACATGAGAGAATTACAACTCAATATAGAAAGTAATTATAATAGCTTAATTTTATATTATCTAAATATAAAATCACCACTATCAAAGTGCATCAATGTATAATTAAAACTCTTCATGACAATTTACATTAACAAGTACAATATAATATAAGGTACAAATAATATACTTGGCTATCTAAGAGCATAGTTCCCTAAATTCAGCTATCTATGGCAATCTCAAGTGTCATCTTGATAAGTAGTACTATTGTGGAGAGTGAGAGTATCATCTGAGTGATTTACCACACCAACTATGGACCAACAATCTTTTGAATTAATCCCATCAGAGAATAGCCCTCCCTTCACAGATTGGTAGATTGTAATGTTGTGGGAATCTAAAGAGACTAGCAAGTATCAATGTGTTGTATGATTCTATACTAAACATGCATTGTATCATATAAATCTATTCTATTTCAAGATATCGCACAAACATGAATCACACTTATGAAATAATATTATCTCACTAAATATACTTTGGTCCAAAGTTTTATAAATAATAATATAAAAGTGATCTATAGATCTATCAATTTCATCTACACCACTTGATCAAACTGCCTTCATCTAATATTGTAATGCTAGTAAGTCAGTGAAGTCTATCTCACTCCTTACTCTCATTAGCAATGCATATTAGTTAAATACAATTTAACCATAAGATTTATCAGTGTACATCTTACTAGAAAATGTGATACGACACGTTATACAAAGGAGTAATAACAACATACATTTAGTCCATCAAACATATGCATGAATCTTTCATTATCTTCTATCCTATACTATAAATAATGATTTCAAATATACCACCCAGGTAAAAATACAATTTTATAACATAATTCGGTTCCAGTTATTTACATCCTATGGCAACCCATATTACTATAGTTCAATGTTTTAAAACTTGACTACCAGTTCTTCGCAATCAATAATATAAAGTAGTCTCAAATACATAGAAACACAAGCATTATACAAGTAACTATATATAAAAAAGCAAGTCATCGTTCCCACAAAACACAATAACATACTAACACAACATTTGCTAAACTCTCAAGTTTACATGCACACATGCACAAGTCTTACCAATTATAATAACACACAGTATTCATAACAATAACCAACATATATACAGTAAAATAATCATATGTAGGTATGAGTTTAGGCATAATAACTATAGTATGTACCACCTAGATACAATATTATTTTATATTGTAGTATCTTATGATATCCTATACTATCATAGGTTCCCAACTACATAACAACACATACTCCAAATTTATGACTTTTGAGACTCAACTGATCTATGTAGATAATAACAAGAAAAAAATAAACAATTATACCACCTAGGTATACTGTATATAATCATACCAAAATATCACAACATATAACATTCATCACGATGCGCTATTATGAACTAAGTGTAACCAAGTATTCATACATAATAATACACTCATAGTATGTAATTCACATGAGTATCCCATACTGAAGACATATGAATAATAGTCATTCACATTATTAGTAGTGAGTCAGATAATTCATAAACTTGTTATGACTTTTCATACCAATTATTCAATTGCTACTAGGAGACTGTCCAAGGGTCATAGTTCCTAAAACTTAATCACCTATACAATCATCTAATGAATTATATGTATAATCCTTATATACTAGCATTTGCACATCCTAATGTACACCACTTGTAGCTAATCCAATGCTATGCAATTTCTAAACCATAGTTTAGTGTTTTAAGCATAGTAATCAACTCATGAAGTACTTATAAACATATAGAAACACTCACTGCATACCATGACTAGAAAATCTAGAACTTTGTTTTTCCCATAAATACAAAGTGGTCTAGTTTATCAATTGGTTTATATTTGGGGTTTTACAAGTAATCATTTGCTAAACTATTTTATTAAATTCTTTCATTTTTTAGTTAATATTTCTCTCGAGAATATTAATTAAAGAAGACTACCCTAGTTTTCAAATTATGCTAATAAGTAACTCAACGTCAAATCTTGCATGATTTTTTTTCACGATTTAAAGAGTTTAAAGGTTTTGCAAGTTTTACTTCACCTAGTTTGGTTATCTATTTAATAATTACAAATATCTAATTTTGTATTGTTACTCTCTCATTCAAGATACCAATTCAAGTTTTATGCCCACTAGAATATAGCTCTATTAATGTAGTTATAAGAGAAATCTAACACATGACTAGAAAGTTTATAAAATCCGGATTTAAATCGTTACATAAATCAAGTTTATGAACCCTCCCATGTTTCGCTACAAGGGTGAACAATTAAAAACCTCCTCTAATAATGTTTCTATTGGAAAAATCCGATGCCCAAATATGAGATATATCATCCTAATTTTAATCAACTACATTCACGGTCTATATCACAAATAAATAATTTATGACCATTTAAGTTAATATTAAAATATGTTTTTATGAACTCAACTCATGGCATATATAATTATCAATTAATATAACTATCTATTATATCACTTAATAGAAAAAACATTATTATACCACATGTATAATAATTAAATTCATGTTACATCATTTGAGGATTCTTATAACATGTAACTATCATGTAACCATCATGGATCATGTAACATATATCTTAATCAGTCATATTGATATATCAGTCACATTACTATATCAGTCAAATTGATTGATCAAAAGAATATAGTTAATTTATAATCGTGAAGGCTTAGAATAATTGAATATTTATAGATAATTGTTAATTTGTAGTTCGATGTCATGAATTTAGAGATACCATACCCTATTTAATATTTTTTGTCTACTCAAGCCACATAGAAATAATACCATTTTTTTTTTAATATCCACACCTTCGTCTAGCATTCCGGTCTAAGTTAACCATCCATATATATTTATATTCTCCTATCTCACATCCATCTAATGAATTACAAAGTGAGAATTGAGATTTAACTCTGACTTTCTAGTAGATTGAGAAAAGAAAGCGACGCTTACTACATGATTTAACTATGTACTTTGGATGCTATCACATAAAAAGTGTTCACATTAAATTCTAGTCTATATCAATCATAGTAAGTATTATCTAATTAAAAATCAAGATTATCCCAAGCATCTAAAATTTGGTTTTGCTCATTAAATTGATCCTAGCACCAGATTCAGAACAAATCTGACAAGGTTTGATGCCAAAATGCTTATGATTAATTTGACACCCTATGATTTGTGCTGGGAAGTAATAAATTACAATCAAATTTATGACACTCAATATAAGTATTTTTATGGTTTAGGAGGACCGTATGATGCCTATCTTTGGCAAATTCATTGTTGGAATAATATAATTTCCCTGTTTCATTAGTTGTATTCTCTATATGGACGACGTCTTTCCAATTTAAATATGTATACATGACAGATAAAAACCAGATCTTGTAGTTTTATAAAATTAGATCTAGGGAAATACTACTTTTCCTCTTGTATGGTGGTGCAACTATCTACATCGGATTTAGTATTCATTGTTGGTTATAAGTCAAATATATTTGTATGAATAGTTGCACAAAGTTTTCTAATAAATTTTGATGTTTTACTAAATTAGAGGGCATTTTTAGAAATACTATCAACCAAATCTCATTTAACAATGATTTATATTACTTGGATTTAATGTTATTATCCACTATTTAATAATATTATTCCACTTGCATCAACAAAACATTGAATTTTAATACACCACCTATCGTTAAAATTTGCCCCTTGATCCTCTATGCTTCTTCTTCTTCTCTGTGCTATGTCCTTTCTTTTTTCCTCTCCAATGCATAGAATCTCCAAATTTTCCTTCATTCTATCTTTTAAATAGAACAATAGATGTTAAATTCCTTTCCCAGCTTTTTATTTTTCTTTTTCTTTTTCTTTTTGTTTTTGCTAATTTTAAAATCTTTAATTCATTTCTTGTTTTTTCTATATTTTAATTTATTTTTTCCTTTATCAAAATAATTTCTATTTTTTTAATATTTTAATATGAAGTTTCAATTTCATATTAAACTAATTTAATATTTAATTATAATTCAACAATTTAATGATAAAATCATAAATAATAACCCATATTTAAATTTTACCTCTTTTTTAAAAATTTGTATCAACAAATCATGCTAAGATCACACAAGAGAATTTATTTCTATAATTTTACTTACTCATATAATCATGAAAAATAATAGTCTAAACAAACACCAAAAGCAATCATTTTTAAATGCATTTCTACCATGACTATCTATTGTGTGTGTAGGGTTTCGCTAGTTCTCTATCAACTAGTGATGTCTCCATCTACATCATCCTTTCCGATGATGCTCTCCCTCTAGTATGCTCAAGGGAAGAATTCTCCTACGTCTACCTCACAACATACATGTAATTAGATCATATCAAATAATATTAATAAGCAATAATATATAAGTGAAAAAAATTCATTAATATGCTTTAAAATGTAAATACATACATAACGCAGTTCATAATAATCAATCATGAATTATCATCTAATTAAGCAACATTCTATTATCCCAAAATAGCATAAATCTCAAGCTTAATCAGAAAATATAACCACTATCATGTGTATCTACTATAACCATCTATAAACAGTCAAATAGTTAGATTAGCAAGGAATCGGGATGCAGCACCTAAATCAGGAGAATATTAGGTTTTAGGTCTCCACCAATCAGTTGACTAAGTAGCATTATTCATAGGTATGTAACCCTTTGACATTCCAACTTAAGATTTTCATAATGGCCTAATTTTATAAGTACCTATACCACCCAACTGCATTTTTTTGAGTTTTAATTGACTCCCCTACTCTAATTTAGTTTGATTTTCAGATTGGATCTTGTCACTAGCCTTCTTCCATCCTTTTTTATTAGGAATTTCTATGGAAGGGAGCAACTTGGTGGCGGTCAGCTTTGGAGATGTTTGGAAATTCTGATAGAAAACCGACTCTCTTCTATTTATGATTTCAAATTCCTCAAGGAGAGAGGGCTCTCTTCATGGGCTACTCTTACCTTTAGCACAAGGTCCAAGCCTAGAGGGGTCGGGGGTGAGGTTCCCTTAACCAAATCAAAAAGATCCTCAACATTTCCAAACAACTGAGTGGGGGAGTGGAGGGACATTTTCCTTAGAGTCAAACACCTCCATCTTCCTCGTAAGATGATTTTCAATGTCCATCAAGGACCGATATTAGACCAACGAACATCCCTTCCCTAGCTCTCTGCCAGCTGATTCCACCTCCTTTAGTGGTTAATTCACAAGGCTAGCACCCTTAGGACCAAAATCCAAAACATATTTACTTGGGAGGAAGAATTGAGTATGATGCCTCCACACAAACCATTGTTGCCTATTTTTAGAAGTAGCATTCCTCTTCTAAACCTTTTCAAGACCAAAAGGCTCTGAAATCCTTCTCCTAACCTTGGCATTCCTCTCAACACGTTGCCTATCACCCTTTGACTTTATCCCTGGGTCAAAGTGCACCTTCTTTGAGCATGTCTTTCTAGTATGGCCAACCTACCTATAAAAGAAACATTGAAACTGTAGGTACTCATAGACCAACTCCTGAAGCCAATCTCCTCCACTTGAGGTTACCCTGATCACATGGGGAATGGGCTTGTCCAGATCTACCCTTACATAAATCTTGCATATAAGCATAATTTCCCAAACGATGTAGAATATGTATGTAGATAAACTATCCAATCTTTTTAGCGCATAGTTTCAAGATATCCTCGCTCCAATACTCAAGGGGTAGTTTATACAATCTTACCCACATCAGTATATCATGCATCTAGTCATCATCAGGATTGAAATTTGGAGACCAATGTTTAGAGTACATACCTGCATTCTAGATGAACCAAGGCCCACCCTTACAGATAAAGTATTTTTTTACGGTCGACTAAAACAAGACTTGGAATAAGCCCTTAGTTAAAAGTTTGATCTCCGGCCTAGGGCAACACTTCCAATTCACTCTCATCTAGTTTTTCAAAGCATCCCAACTTGGCCAAACTCCAACAAACTTGCATATCATATCCCTTTCAATAAAAAATGAAGATTTATCTTCTAGCAACACCCCATTCACACACACAATTGGGATCTCCTTCGACATATGAATAGTTAGACCACAAGCCACAAAGACCCTAAGTTTGGAAGCCTCTTCCTTCGAACCTTCTCCCAATCTGTTCATAATGAGATGGGATAAAACACCCAATCCAAACCTCTAAGCTTATCAAATTCCCATAGAGAATTCACCCTCAGAATACTCCTCAATACTTCTATCGATACTCTATCCACCACTTTATATTCTAAATAAATATTGAATTTCCTTTCAATCTCCTTGATTAGTAGCCCCACGCTCCCCACCTAATCCTCCCATCCCTCCTTGGTCCCCTGAAATTTCCTCGATTTAACTCTTCAACCAACCTCATGTCCTCCTTTTCCAACCTACTCGCCCAGTTCCTTTCCAAACCCGCATCCGTTACTTCCGACTTCCCCTTTTTGTGCCATGCTCGCCATTATGATGGGTCTGAAGTGATGTAATATTACAATCATTTTTTTAAAGGGGCAGGAGGGGGAAGGGGATTGTGGGTTGTGTTTGTAAAGCTTCTGACCGCTTTAACGACCATCATCAACCAAGATGGTTCGGTTGTTTTTAATTGATCTTTTGACTAGGTCTCAGCATACCATCCTTCATTTTATCACATGACAATCATCTATCACTATAAAACTAAAGATTTGATAATCTGACCAGGTTTTCATTTGACCTGGCATGCATTGCTAATGTTTTAAATAAAATATCTCAAACTTTTATTCCTTCGTGTAAATCCATATCTTCACAAAAACCAGAAAATTTCTTAGAAGATACCTCCATTTGAGAAAAGTAAAGACTTTGGACAATGTGATGTTGACATTTGATAATCGACCACCATTTTATATTAGACACACTGAAACGTCAGTAACCTTCACATATTTTTTTAAATTTTATCCACGATTACAATAGTTTTCAGGAGTCTCGGCTGTACTTTTTTTTTTGGTAAGGTTAACATCAGCCATACACTGTTAAAGATTTTTGGATAACCATTAAACAATTTTACAAATATTGACTACGTCCATCGTATGTTCCGGAAAGGCCAACACCCAGTTCTTAGATTTAATGAAAATATCATTAGCATAAGCCAAGTAAAAGATTCGATAATTTGTATTAACATAAAAGCCAAGCAAAGAATTTGATAATGTGTATCTTTACAGATAAAATAAAATCTACTGAGAATTGACTAATATTGAGCAACATGATCATATAAATGCTGTTCCTCCTCGCCTGTCTGGGCAACAGATGGTATTATTTGAGTGGCATGAGCATGGCCATATTCACCAGCAACTTATCATCTCATGTTCAGGCCTTAGCACATCGTCCCACTTGTGGTCACTCATGCAACCATCCCTTCTCTGCAACACACTCTACTAATGCACTGAGGGGCTCTAAGCTGCTAAACGCACCGCTTAGGATTAGAGCTGTGAAAAATAATACTTCACCTGCCATGACTTTGTATGATATACTGTGTGTGCCTCATAGTGTAGAATTGGACGAACTGAAGAAAGCTTATAGGGAGAAGGTGAGAGTTTATCATCCAGATGTTTGCCCGCCCGATGAGAGAGAGGAAGCCTGCAAGATGTTTCTTCAGGTGCAGGAAGCCTACGAGACCCTGTCTGATCCCATGCTCAGGGCTGACTATGATTTTAATCTGAATTTTACTCCACACATAATGCTTTTGCAGAGGAGGAATGGGAATGGGAATGTGAGGGATGTGGGCAAGCAGCGATGGGCACAACAACTTCAGAGGCTTAACAGAAGTTCCAAGAGTGGTATAGAAAGGGACAGTTGGGGAGCAAGAATGCGCCGTCTCAAAAAAGAAGCAGCCCATGACCATTGTATTTAATGGATTTAGTCAATCCGATATCAGATGGAGCTTAGAGGTGTAGCTCAAAATGTAACTGAGAAGGTACATCTAAGATTTCTAAGAATATAGGTCCAACTAATTACATGATAGCTGTTATTTTATGCTACTTACAAAATTAATTGGAAACAAAACATGTAATATAGCAAGATATAAATGTCATCTAAAGTTTTTCTATGATTATTTTAGGTCTTCATAGACTAACTATGAAGTAGATGGTTGTAGAAACCATGAGCTAGTATATCAAGAGATACTAAAGAGTAAGAATAGATTATGGAACTTGTCTCGGACTTAGATGAATTTCCCTAAAGGATAGGATGGACCGAAACTCTAGGAAGGGTAGGATAGAAATAATTATTTTGAGGCATGGGTTGAACTTAAAATTTGAGTCCACACTAAGCGAAGCTTAAGGAAAGTAGCAATTGATGTTGCCCCATGACTATAAAATGGTCAAGTGCATTTAGAGTGTGTAATTTTGAAAAATAAATCGTCTATTTATAAAGAAACTTTGGGTATCCTTAAAGAGGTATAATTAATATGTATGTGTATATATTCATTTTTATAATTATAAATCTAACAATATAAAATATAAAAGTAAGATAGGATGGTAGTAGTTATGTACGATGACTACAAATACAATGGATTATTTCAAAATTAAAATAAATGTTATATATTTTTTATATATATTAGTAGTTTTTTCTTGAAAAGGAGCAATGTTATGAAGTACATATAAAACACACAAAGATCAAGGTAGAGAACCATACATGTACTTGCCTATGATGATAAATAGATGAATGACATAGTGGATGAGTGTACATGCTCCAATTCTTGATCTAGAACTCCAAATCATCTATGAATTTCATCTTTAGCACTAGGTATTACCTAAAAGTGCCATGAATAAATATAAGGATCAATATGGTCAAGGAGAGAAGAGACCAAGTCTCAAAAATAAGAGATATGGTTCCAATACATCATCACAAGGGTGTGTGTATGTGTGGGTGTGTGTGTGTATAAAAAATATAAGACAGATCTCCCTTGATATTTATAATCAATATATGATATCATGTGATAATCAAGGAGAAGAACCCAAGGATCAATCAACAATAGTTTCAAAATACAAAAGAGCACAATTATTAGCATAATACAACCTCAAAAATATTCTACACCATGGAAATACAAGATTAAAAAAACAAGTGATGTGGGATCTTAATTTCTCATACCCTACATACTAGAGAGTAGACATGGATAACTAAAAATTGGTCACGAAGGGAAACAACCTCATTGTGGTATACAAAGGCAAGCTAAAGAAGAGGCGACAAATCATCATTTTATCTTGTGTCCACAATGAGGAGATGAAGTGAGGATACCATAGAGGATCTAAAAAAATATTCAAATGGGACAAGACTACTTTAATGGGGGAAACATGGTAGGGTAAATGACTCAGCACTTATAATATTTTAAAAAATGAGGAACTTTAACTTGAAGGGTAATCACAAAGGCCACACAAATGATGATGTTGCCCTAAGGTGAATACGCTTCATATAATATAACGTTTTAGGGATATTACACCTAAAAAAAGATGAGGTTGGTAGAGTCTTAGGTATGAGCACCTCACATAAACACAAGAGTGAGTACCTTCTGTATACACCTAAAATCGCTCGCTTCATTACAAGTCAACTAATATTCCTATTAATCGACACTAATTCTACATAACCTATTTTATCCCACTAATTTATCTTATTTCTAGCCATATATCGAGCCCCCCCTTCCATTATCCTACATTCACTAACCTTATTCATCCCATCTCTTTATTAATTTTTCCTAATCATCTCATTGTCCTAATTTAATCCTAGTTATCTATTATATGGGAATTTTAAATTCCCATAATCCTACCTACTAAGCTACACCCTAGCCTTTCCTACATCCCTATGACTCTAATCCTCACTAATCCCTCATCTTACCCCCACCTAATCCTCCATTATCTCTAGAATGGGAGACTTCCCTCCAAGTCTCTAGAAACCTCTAACTCTAGAGGTTTCCCAAGGAATTTAATATTCCTTGGATAATCTAGAGCCATTGATCTCATTTATCCAAATTCAAATAATAAGCCTTGATATTCCATCCTAAAATCTATATAATTAACCTCTCCCTTCACCCTCAAGACATCAAGGATAATGGTAAGGAAATAATGACAAAATCATTCTATAAATCTTATAGCAAATCCATAATCAACCATCAAAGCATCCATTATCATAATCCAACATCAAGCTATCATGGAGTCAATCTTAGTCTAATCACATGCGTTCGAATCTTGGAATGGAGGCATGAGAAGGTAAAGAGCATGGTAAGAATGTTCTACTAGTTATGATTTATCTCCTCTATCCATTCCTATTGGTGCCATCAAGTTTTGAGTTTTATTGTCATTTTGATAATATTTGCTTGAGCTTGAAATTTGGTGTACATTTTGGTGACCACAGTGGGAGCCTTGCTCTCATTTAATAAATTTTTCTTGTTAGTGTTTATTTTACTAGCTTTCTTGGTCTAATTGGCCAAAGAAAATCTCAAAATTTTGACATGTTCCAAACAAGTCAAGATATTGCACTGTCAATCGTGACATTGTAGTAACAAGATTATTGAGACCAGTAGCGATGTTATAGGTTAGTTGCTAGCAATTAGGGTTTTTAGCAAGGTTTTTGACAAACCTATGACTATGTTAGTCATAAGATTGCCTTTTTATTAGTGATATTGTCATTTTAAATAGCGATATTATCAAAATCGATAGTTGGGATTAGACTATAGCTTGTTTCTACTAACTCTCTATTATTGTAGAAGCATTATGTGTTGTTGTTGTGTGTAAGTTAAGAAGAAAATCCCCCCCTAAAAATAAATTACCCATACACTTTGGACAAAGCCATGAGTCCCCCACTCATGGTATTACCTTGGTAATAGCGGGATTGCAAATCCCAGTCACGGTATTGTCCTTCCTTCTCAATCTAGTAAAACACTATCCCTATCACTTGTGAATCATTGTTTGCAGTGTTTTTAGGACCTATTTGGAGAGTTATGATGACCTGTAAGACAAAGCTATAGAAGGTTTGTTATTTTTTTGAAATTTGAATATTCTTCTATCGAAGCCATTCACCACTTTCTATACTTGCAAATCAGCTACTGACGGGTGGTGTTTTCTATCTTGTAGAGGAGTAGACTTATCTAAAATCCATCATATCAACTACTTTACCCACATCTAATAATATTGTGACTACCACAGTCATGGGTTTGCTGGTAGTAATGATTTTGCCATGTGAATAGTGGCATTGTCATTCCTAATAGTGGCTTTGTAGTCTAGGTTAGCTAGGGATAATCATAGGGTCTAGTAGCAATCTTTTTTTTATCACCAAATAAATGTATTTAATACTGAAGCCCTGTAATAATTTTTGATTTAATAGTCTTTTTGGCTTAGGTCATACATATAGACTAATTTTCCTAAAATACTACAATATCACTACTTGTGATTTATTGCTAGTCACAGATTTGTCAATCTGAGTCATATTTTGTGGTTCACAATAAAACCTCTACTATCATCTCATATCTAATAGTGAGAGTGTTGTTCTCAGTGGTAGGATTGTCAAATGGCCATAATTTTTAAGGTTAACCATGAATGATTTTCCAATAGTTTACAAACCCATGACTAAATACTCATGAGATTGACACTCCAGTCATGGGATTATACATTATGGTCATAAGATTATCTTGTGTATTCATGGTATTGCAAGAACTAGCAGGATTGCAAAAATTGAAATTGCTAACATTTTTCGTACAGGTCCCTTCGAGATTTTGCACCCCATCAGATATCTAACCTTTGTGATTACAGGGAGGGGTGCCATTTTGTATTTTTGTCTTAGATTTCATTATCTTGATCATTAATTTAGATATATCATTGTCTTTTCTAGTGTTTTTAAATACTTGTTTAATCTTGTGTGTATATATCTTTGATTTCTCCTAGTATGTAATGATTTGTTTTATTTTGATAAAACAAAAATAGGTAATTAGATTGGTTACTTAATTGTATCATGTGTTTGCCTATTTGTTACCCCCTCCCCTTAGGATATCACATGATGTGGATTTCATCACCACACATTCAGCTTAGTCTATAGGAGTTAGTGTTATCGATTTCATCACCACACACTAACCAAACTCCATGTTTTGGTGGAGTATAACAAGTAAGGATAACAATCATTAGGCTAAGTAGTTGACCCCATACAGGTTATCTGTGAAGGAGAAGATTGAACTCTATGAACCAGGTATTAGACAACACCTTATACAAACTTGGGCCTAAACATACCTTTGTGTATATAGGAAACACCCTTAGAGAGTTCATTTAACCTAGTATAGGATCTTCTGACCATAATAGGTGTTCCAATAAAAGCGTCAATAATAGCACCAAAGTGACCATCAAGTGCAAGTAAGGTTGAGAGGGTTTGGTCGATTCTGTAATGGGTCACTGGCCTATATCCTCACTTTTATAGTTGTTAGATGATGTGGGCATCATGTTACACTCCCATATAGTTTACTAATTAGGGATGTACTTATGCTTGATTGGGTGTGTTGTGTTAGACCCATACTATTTGTGAGCCAAGTCGACCTTTACCTATCTAATCCTATCTAGGTCACTTGTACATATCATCTTGTATATTCCATCATCATCATTCTATAACCTTGTATATTTCTATCCCATCCTCCCTTTTGTATATATCCTAATCAACATCCTTATCATCATCCCCTTTTACCTATTATCTTTTTATATCTTTTTCATTATCCTATCCCATCTCCCATCTTATCTAATCCACTCATTATTATTCATACCCCCTATCACCCTCATCTTATTTTGACCATCCTTCCTATCATCATCACCATCTTGATTTCATTCCTAGTCATATCCACCCAATCCTAGTCACATATTGTGTATCCTAGCCTCATCCTCTTGTACATAATTTATTCCCTTGAACATTCTACTATACTCCCATATTAGTCACATCCACTCATCATCCTAGACACACCTTGTCATAAGACCACCTCATCCATAATTAATCACACCTCACTTTAACCTTGCCTTATCCATCAATCACATCATAGTCTTGACCATTCCCTTGCATATTTTATCATAATCCATCACCTATATTAATCCTATATTGTCTCATCATCCACATTCTATCCTAAGTCCACCTCATCCAAAATCCTAATCATCCTGATACCATCTTGTCTCATTATCCCATCAACTTGTATATCCTTGTTTTTCCTTTTTGTACATAATTCTCTCTCTTGTACATCCCTTTAATCACATCTTATCACTAGACCCAAACATCATTAGTCATCCCCTAATTATACCTCATCATCCACATCTTATCTTAAATCCATACCCAATCACTTGTCCTGACCTTGCCTTTATCATTCATCAAGTCATCACCTCATCTTATCCTAGTTGGCTTCTAGGTCATATACAGGTCCAAATCATCCATATTTCATTACCCATTTATCATTTCATCATCACACTTATCCTTCTTCCATTGTCCTAATGACCTTCATCACCTAATCCTACCCCATCCTATCTTGAGAAAAGTTAGTCTAATGTCTTGAACTAAACCTATTTGCCTATCATCCTATCATCCAAGCCATACTATCATCCTAATCCACTTGGTCAAATCTCATATCATAATCAATAGTTTGTTAGCATCTTGTCACTTTGTTGGTCTCAATCTAGCAACCCATGAATCATCAATCAATCTAGTCTCCATCATCTTGCCTATTCATTACTAGCACCCATCATATCGTCCTCTTGATAGTTTTGATTATTAGGCACCCATCACATTCCCAATCCTTTTACTAGGCTAACCACTAGACATTATTGATACGTTGTTCACACCTATTGTACTATCAGCCTAAAATTTGATCATAATCCATAATCCATTATTTTATCTCATCCCTATCATTGCTTATCATATTAGCTCAGTCCTTTTGATCTATTTTGTTCAAGAACCTTATCCAATCCTTATCCTAACTACATCCTCCATCATCTATCAACCATCGTCATGGAACTAGACCCCACTTTTATAGACCAATATATAGTTGCCCATAAGGATGAGATCATCTTAAATTTCCTTGTGATGGGTGTAGCACTTCCCAAAGGTTTTGATCCCCTTCAGCTCATTTCACCTCCCATCCAATCCCTAGCATGTGAATCGTATACCAATCCCCCATCTGCTAGCCATAAATGACCATATACCCATTCCCATACTAGCAAAGGGAATTCAATCTTGGCCACCTCGAATCCATCCACCCAGTCATATCCAAAACCATCTGATCATAAGTTTAATGTTTGCATATCTAAGTCATAGCATGAAGTGGGTCCTTATACTCCCCTTTTCATATCATTGGAATCCCTTTTTAAACAACTAGTTGATGTCAACATGATGGTCTATCCACCTATCCAACATCTTGATCCCACTAAGCCAAAGCCCTCTTGGTATAAAGATAACTAATATTGTGCATATCATCAAACTTAGGGGCATACTATTAATCGATGTCAACCTTTCCAAGATTTTTTCCAAGAACTCATTGACTATGATGATATAGTAATTAAATATGAACTAGATGCATCTACATTCCTAGGTGAATAAAAAGAGGAATGCCTAAATTCCCTTCCCAACCATGATCAAGATCCTCCCCTTCCAAACCAAGGTTAAGACACCACACCTATCCTCTATGATCTTTCTATCCTAGATAAATCCTCTATCAAAGCCAAGTCTATCTTCCATGATCTTAATCCTTCCATCTCTCATGAACCCTTCCATGACCCTCTCCTTGAATCCATCATTCCTCCATCATCTCCTTCTCACCCATCACATAAAATACCCCATGTTGCAAGGTCAATTGTAGACGATGAATCTTTTATTAGTAGCATTTCATCTTTCACATTAGAGTCAACACGAGTCTTATCTTTTATGGGATCATGTTCAAGTCCTGAAATGTCATCCCTCATTGATGTTGATAATGCTTATCTCTTACAGGATACCTAGAATCTAAATACCTTTGATCCATTACTAGGCATAAATTTTGATCCCAATTAAGATGATGATGTCATAAATGAGTTATTGCAAGATTTATCAATCAAATATTGTCAGAGTGAGTCTGTACTCCTTTGGATGCATCTATTACAGCTAGTCCTAGTGATCTTTTGCTGATCTTGAAGATATTTTCTTTGATGTCAAAACCAGGTCTCCTAAGAACCCCTATGATTACTATGTTACCCCATCACCACTGATTGAACTTATCATACCATATCTACCACCTTCATCCATCATAGACCCTTTTCTCCCTCTCAATGACCATTTAATCACCTCCCTCTATAAGGACAAATAGGACCATGCATCATTGGACCCTTCCTTGAGTAATATAATGTGTGCCACAAATCCAAAGGTCCAAGATAATATTCTAAAAGTCATAAATCATAATCAAGTAATCTTTGATCCCCTCAGTCAAAATCAAGAAGAATCAAATCATCAACCTAATCCAAAAGCATCTCTCCCTAGTGAATCCCATAAATTAGCACTAGGAGACTATTAAAGTAAAAATAATCATTGTATACCAAGTCAAAGATCAATATCCCCTAGTGAAGCCCAAAATCAATCACTAAGAGGAAATCAAAATTAAATCCAATCTAAAAATCCAAATAATTTAAAAATCAAGGTTGATAATCCCTCAAATAATCAGATCAAAGTTGAACCACATCATCAAAGTGTCTTAGATATCCTACAATATTTTATCACATGGCACCTATCAAATGAAGCATGTCCCACATCTCCAAGGATGTATGCAGTTGCTAGTCCTAATCCTCCATCACCTCATATTATCATCATCCCATCATTAATTTTAGTCCTAATCCTCCATCACCCATCACACCATAATATCCCAATTTTATCATCCATTCAAGTCCCATACATAAAAATCAAGATCTAATCAAATCCACACCCCACTTCACTAACCCAGGCAGCATTGTATCTCTTAGGGACAATGATGATACCTAGTCTAGATATCTGGAGGGGTCACCATCAAGAATCACTAAAGGCTACCAAGACATCCAGGCATCTAGAAACCATCATAGAACAAGTTTTGGCTAAATAATCCATCTAGTGTTCACACCTTGCATCTCACCCATCATCTAATAAATCAAGATGCCCAATAAAGTCAAAAAATATCATTTGTCCAATGGTGAAACTAGTCTTATGGCACCTTGAGCAATTACCATGATGAAAACTAGTTTTTGGCATCATGGTAAAATAATCTGTTGTCTAATTTTTTTCTAACACTTGGTGGAAAAATCTACCCATTTCATACCCTTGTCCATTCATCCTAATTATCACATCCCTTGTCCACCTTGTCTATATCCCTTGACCCATCATCTACCATCATACCATGCATCCTATCTCTTCTTCCTTCCCATCTTGATCATTGTAAGGAAATGGAAGGTATCTTGAAAAATATCCTAAAACCATCTTGGCATATCCTCCAATGGAAATTGAGGTAAATAACCATTTGGTTCCTTCATGATGTGGTCATTGGCTATCCCTAGTCCATTCATCCTTGGTCCCTATCATCTTCATTATTTATCATCCCATCCATCATTCATCCATTCTCATCCTGGTTGTTAGGCTTGGTATTCCCTTTTCTAGTAACCCTATTTGTATAGTGTATATACATATCCCAAAAAACCCTAAAAAGAGAAAAATATCAAAAACCCTAAAAATCATAAAATTTGAAAAATCCAAAATAGTCCATCATGTCTTGTCTTATGCCTAATCCCCTAGTCACATTCATCTCCATCCATCTCATATTGTCCCATATTTTGGATACCACATTTTGTCTTGAGACCAAATTAGAGTGGTCATCCATCCCTTCATATCTTCTATCTCATCTTATTGGCATAGATCACCTTGTCAAGATTTTAATTTGGACCCCATCACTTCCTATCAAGCCCTTTTCATATCTAGCACCCATCACATCAATATTTTATAGTATGGAAGGTACTTGATCCCATCGCTATCCTATCATTGCCTCTTCCTATCTAGTACCCATCAAATCACTTTTGCTAGCATGAAAATTATATGATCCCATCATTTCCTAACCTCCTTGTTAGATTAAATCCTTGCAAGGTCCTGTATATTGGTAATCCTTGGCCATCACTTATCTAATCCCTATCCTTGGATAATTTTTAATCTAATTTTAAGATCAAGCCAATATTCAAATACCTCATCACATCATCTATCCTTTCATTCTAAACTAGAGGGTACATCTTATCCTAATCCTAGCCATGATCACCCTATCTAGATTTAACCCCATCATAAGTCCACAATCATATCATGATCATCTAACCCTTCCATTCTAAACTAGGGGCAACATCTTAGCCTAATCCTAATCATGATCACCCTATCCAAATCTAACTCATCCTATCATTAGGCAAGACATTGTGACACTACATTTAGATACTTGTGTGTGTGTTACTTGTTTGTTTTATTTAGCTTGCTTGTATGTCATGTACATATCTTGTTTGTCTCATGTTTTTTGTGTCTCTTTTTGTATATTAGGAAATAAAGGAGGATGTTATAAGGACACCAAAAGTGCCCTCAAGGATTTAGAGTTCACTATTTTATCATGTACTTTGGCATAATGTCCTCTTGGTCATGCTTATATCATGGGGCATCTTGTCAAGTGCTATATGGATTACTTAGACTATGATGAGTTTTACGACATTATGATGGCTTGATCTCATCATCGTTCTCTCCATCATAACCCATCTAGCTAACATCCAATATTTTATCCTCATCCCCTCATCTAAGCCATATCATATCATCACTGATATCATCCTTTAATACGTAATCATCATCATAATCATTGTTCTCTATCCTCTCATCAGAAATATATCATCCTGAGGTCTTTTTAGACTATGTAGGAAACACTTGGACATTTTTTAGTACCCAAGGATAGCTCAGCCACTCTCTCCTATCTCACTCCCTTGCATGTGTCTTTGCTAGGGGCATAATCCCAATCTTTTTGGTCACTTGATCATGTAGATTCTTCTCTATCATCACCTATATCATCTTGATCGATTTAACTTTGAGCTACACCCATCCTTTAATCTAATCAAATCATTAGTCTAAAATTGGCTAACAGTTCTCCCTTACATGTATCCTTGCTTGGGATACATCTAAATTTTGCATCTTTTTATCCTATCATCATCTTGTTACAATTGATTCCCTCTTGGGATGTGTCTATAACTATGATACCCATCATCCCTATTCCCTGTGCATGTGTCCTTGCCACAGGCTTTATTATCAATTTGTAGCTCATTACTCGATTCAAATCACTCGTCTTCTTCATCTTCTATCTAACATATAGCATCCCATCCCCTCATCCATCCATCTCATCCCACCCATCATTCCTTCTTTTGAGTGGCTATCTAGCTCATTCTTCTCCACATATTCCCTCAAGGGGGTATCATATCCATCCACTAACATTCATCTATGAAATGGTTTTTCTATGAAAGACCATTACTCCTTCCACTCCATCCACTTGCAATACCCTTTCAAAGAGGGGCAAAATGTATACACCTAAAATCACTCATTTCATTATAAGTCAACTAATATTCCTATTCGTCAACACTAATTCCACTTAACCTATTTTATTCCACTAATTTATCCTATGTCTAGCCATATATCTAGCCCCCATTACGTTATTCTACATTCACTAACCTTATTCATCCCATCTCTTTATTAATTTTCCCTAATCATCTCTTTATCCTAATTTAATCTTAGTTATTTATTATAGGGGAATTTTAAATTCCCATAACCCCACCTCCCCACCTACTAACCTACACCCTAGCCTTTCTTATATCCTTGTATGATCTAGGTGAATCCATGTACTGTTCCATTTTAAAAGTCTTCAAATTTTGGTCAAACCATTGGCACATCAAAGAATTCATCAAGAGCTTTCTAGCACTTCTTCCAGAACACAAAATGGAGTTTGGATGCTCGAGATATAGCTTACTGAAATATTCTTGAGATAGGGGAATAATGGGTGTCAAAAAGTGGCATGGCATTTTTCAAATATGCCAAGTGGTCCAACAACCATTTGACACATGGCAATATGAATTTGTGTAAAAAAAAAATTGGTTTGGTGTTTGTTTTAGCATCCAGTCTTTGACAGGCGATCATATGAGGATCTGTGGGCCCCGTTATTTACTCATTGGGGGCCCTCAGTGAGGGTTGGCACACTCTTGTGGAGGGGTGCCTTGGCCTCCTATACTTCATATGATATTTTTTACAACATTGTATTTAACTCACAAAGTTTACTCAAACCCCATCAATGTGGGATATATATTTAATGCTTTGTAATAAGAATTCTCAAACCAACACGTGGCATAACCACAAACCACCAAGTTAAACTGCCACGTCATCCACCTCTACCATGTAAATACCATAGAATCTCCAATGGAGGCCTAAGTTAGGAATTTAGCTAAGACTTTCACCAAAGTCTCCTTCAAAAGGGATGTCGACATCTTACAAAGAGGTTGTCAACCTTAAAAAAGACTTGAATATGTTCCCAAACAACAAATGTGGGATAAAGATAAGCCCAAAAGTGTCAAAAAAGAAGGCTGATGGTTTAAACCATGTACCTATTGTGCAAATTTGATAAGCTTTGACTGCTTGAACCATGGGCTTTGAAGTGTTATATAAGGAACAAAATTCCATTTGAAGGGTAACAGGGAACCGACTGTGTAAAAGAATTAAGAAGGTTATAGAATTAATTAAGCCTTGTACAGCCTTGGGCCATTATTTTTAGGTCTAAGAGATATCATTACAGGAAAGCAGAGATCAGAGAAGGTGAATTGAATACTTGTATTGATTTTTTAAGCCATTTGTTGCACAAAATTAATGGAAATGGTCCTCACTTCGAACGGACCCGGAGACATAGGCTATTGAAGCTGAACTCCATTATTAATTTGCTGGTGAATTCTTCTAATTTTCTCTGCTATGTATTTTAATTATGATCTTCATTTTAGTTCTGGTTTTAATTTCTTCATACAAAATTAAAGGAAAAGTCAAGAAATTAAGTAGATCTTAGAAAGTGACAAGTGTTATTCAATTTTGTGACACTTGCATTTTTAGTTTTCATATCAAATTTTTTGGTATCAGAGTGATTGTTATTTAACAGTTATTTCTAGTGTATGTTGACAAGGTCTAAATCCCAAAAGGGTGAAGGACAACTCGTTGAGTATAATCCAGAGATTGGCTCAAGGTGTGCTTCAAGGATGGCTGAAGAAGAGATGGAATCCGAACAAGATTTTCCCCGAGCCTTCATGGAGATGAGAAGCATGGTTAAGGAACTATACCATGAAAAATAATGGAAATTCAAGAATGAGAAAGGTGATTCACAAGAATCGAAAGGTAAAGAAACTAAAAAACTTTCTTCATCAGATGATGGTAAAAAAATTGTAGACTCTCTCCCTTCACTCAAATTGGATATTAAGTTTGAATTACCAATGTTTAATGGTGAAGTTAATGCTGAAAAATTCGATAATTGGGTCAAGTAGATAGAAGTTTATTATAGGGTCCAAAATATTGTAGGGGATGAATCAAAAATTCATTTGGCTACTCTTCGTATAGGAGGCACAACTCTCATCTGGTGGAAGAGTAAGTTGAAGGAAGCCAAGCTTCAAAAAGGTAAATCAATTTCTACTTGGAATGAATTTGTTGAAGAACTTAGAAAGAAATTTTATCCTTTAGGCTATATGCAATAAGCCACGATGGATTGGCAAAGTTTCAAACAAGGAAAAGGCCAAAATGTTCAAGATTATACACAAGAATTTAGGAAAAAAGCTTTACTTTTGAACGTTCCTCTTCACACACAAGAAACACTGCTAAAATATATAGGTGGGATACATAGTTACTTAAGACATATGATTCTTATGTTTCATCCCACTAATTTAGATGCAGTATGTGTACAAGCCACTCATTTAGAGGCTAGAGAAAAACAATCAAAAAAATCTCTTCCTAAAGCTAAAAGTAAGAAATTTAATGTTAAGCAATCCAAAGGGGAAAGTTCATTAGGAAAGGGTAAACAAAAATCCACTTTTACTATTAAAAAAGAAGAAGGAAAACCATTTTGTAATCATTGCAAGAAAAATCATGATGAGTCTAAGTGTTGGAAACTACATCCTGAGTTAAGGCCTAAGAGGTTTCAAAAGAAAGAAAAAAAGACTAATGCTATGGTTCAGGACTTAGGTTCAAATTCAGGAGATGAAACTAAGATCATAGCTATGGGATTACATAATTATTCTTCTCTTTCAGTTTCTAGCACTAAGTCATCAAGTGATGCATCTTCTTCTAAACAAAATTATGTGCATGTTGATAAGAAAAAAAATGAATTGTTCCACATTAGAGTTGTTTCAAAACATACTAAGATTGACACTCTATTTGATAGTGGTTCACAAGCAAATTTAATTTCTGAAGAGGTTGTTAAGAAGTTAGGCTTACAAACCAATCCCCATCCGAAGCCTTATCCACTAGGTTGGGTGTGTGACAATGCGAATCTACAAGTCTCACAAACTTGTAGACTAAGGTTTGCCATCACATCCAAGTTTGTAGATGAGGTTGAGTTGGATGTTGTCCCATTGCACATATGTGGGATTGTTTTAGGAAGCCCATATATTTACGATATAAAAGCAATCTCTTATATAGAGGAGAATAATTACTTGCTTGTTAAGGATGACATTGAATATATATTCAGAGAACATCAAATTAAAACTAGTCTTTCCTTGATTACAGCAGGGCAAATGAAAAGACTAGTTAATTCAAGCAAGACTTTTTGTCTCATGTTGATTAAGTCTAAGGAAAAAGAATATTCTCAGGCTTTGGAAAATTGTGATCCTAAACACAAGAATGAATTGGTTAAAATCATTTCTACTTATGATGATGTATTTCAAGATCCTAAGGGTTTGCCCCCTAAAAGGGGAGTTCAACATGAAATTCAGCTATTGCAGGATTCTCCTCTCCCTAACATTGGCATGTACAGGTTATCAGTGGTGGAAAATGAGGAAATCAAAAAATAGGTAATGGATCTATTAGATAGAGGTATTATTCATCCAAGTTCATCTCATGTTGGTTTGCCCATTATTTTGGTGCCAAAGAAAGATGACACTTGGTGAATGTGTGTTGATTTTCATGCTTTAAACAAAATTACTATTAAGAATCATTGCCCTCTTCCTCTTATTGATGATTTGTTGGATCAATTAAAACATGTTATTTATTTCACTAAGTTAGATTTGAGAAGTGGATATCATCAAGTAAGAATTAATGAAGGTGATGTGTGGAAAACCACCTTCAAAACAAAACAAGGATTGTTTGAATGGCTTGTTATGTCTTTCGGGTTGTGTAATGCCCCGGCTACATTCATGTGATTGATGAATGATGTTTTTAGATAGTTCCTTGATGATTTTTTAATCATTTACTTAGATGATATATTGATTTTTAGCAAGTTTTGGGAAGAGCATGTGATTCATATTAATAAAGTCATGGATGCATTACGAAGGGAAAAACATTATTTAAAAATGTCAAAATGTGAATTTGGCAAGACCTCTTTGATATACTTGGGTTACATTATAGGACATGGTGAATTGAAAATTGATCCTACAAAAGTAGCAGCCATTGTTAACTGGCCTACACCCACTAATATAACTGAGGTTAGAAGTTTTCTTGGTGCAGTACAATTTTGGTGAAAGTTTATTACTCAATTTTCATATATTGCATCACCTTTGCATTATTTGAAAAGTGTGAAATAGGTCTTTCAGTGGGGAGGCAAACATCAAAAAGCCTTCGACACTTTGAAAGAAAAGATAAGTACTGCTCCAGTCTTGGCACTTCCTGATATACAACAACCATTTGAGATCAAGATGGATGCAAATGAGTATGCTATGGGAGCTATTTTAATGCAAGGTAAGAAACCAGTTTGCTATCATTATGAAACCTTCACAAGTGCAGTAAGAAAATATCCAACTTATGATAAGGAATTGTAGGCATTGGTTCAAAGTGTTAAAAAATGGAAACATTACTTAATGGGTAAAGAAACAATAATACATACAGATCATCAACCCTTATAGTATCTCCAATCACAAACCAAACTTTAAAAATATAGACATTTTCGTTGGATGGGTTTCTTACAACAATTTCATCTTGTGATTAAGTATTAAAAAGGTATTCAAAATAAGGTTGCAGATATGCTATCTAGGCCTCCTATGGTTGTTGCATCTATTATTTTACAACATGGTTCTTTGTCTCATGAAATTTATAAAGAATAGTATGTTAATGATCTTGATTTTCAGGATGTCTATAAAGACTTGATGAGTTGTAGACAAGTAGAAGAATTGGAATATCATGTACACAATGATCTTTTATATCATTTGGGTAAAATTTCTATTCCTCAAATTGAGAGGGTGCACATGATTAGAGAAGCACATACTTCTCTTATTTCTGGTCATTTTAGAGTTACTAAATATACTTCTCTTATTTCTGGTCATTTTAGAGTTACTAAATAGTTGCACATTTGAAAATGTATTGTTACTAGCCCCGTATGCAGGAAATTGTTACCAAATATATTAAGGGATGTACTCTTTATGCCACAAGCAAACCTAGTAACAGGAAACTGGGACTTTACACTCCTCTACCTATTCCTACTTGCCCCTGGAAAAGTGTCTCCATGGATTTTGTGGGGGGTTTGCCTATGACACAAAGAAAACATGACTATTTATATGTGGTTGTGGATAGATTTAACAAGATGTGTGTTTTGATTCCTTGCACTAATCAAATTACTGGGGAAGGCACTACACACTTATTCTTTAAACATGTATGGGTTCATTTTGGTTTCCCTACTTCAATTATTTCTGATCGAGATTCTCAATTTATTGGGGAGTTTTGGTAAACTTTGTGGGGACTAATGGACACTAAATTAAAAAGGAGCACTGCATTTCATCTACAAACTGATGAGAAAATACAGGTTGTGAATTGAACTATGGTACATTTGCTTAGGGGTTATAGCAATAAACATCCAAAGTTATGGAATGAACAATTATGTTACATACAACATGCATATAACCGTGCACTTCATTCTTCTACTATGAAATCTCCATTTGAAGTTTGTTATGGATACTTGCCTAAATCTCCTCTATATGTTTGTTATGGATAGGATATATCTGTTGGTGAACCAAAAGAAGCCATTTGAGCTAAAAAATTCATTAAATAAATACAGCTCATACATCAGACTGTTCATACTCAATTGGAGAAAAGTCAAGCCAAGTATAAAGCCAAACATGACAAACATCTTATTGATCACCAATTTGTTGTAGGTGATATGGTATGGCTTCACATCAGTAAGGAAATACTAACACGTGAAGGTAAAAAGTGGAAACCAATATGGTATGGTCCTTTTCAAATTATAGAAAAAATTAGTACAAATGCTTTCTGGTTAGATTTACCACCTTACATGCAGATTTATTTAGTTGTAAACATGGAAAATCTAAAACTGTATGAGCCTCCAATGATTATTGATCATGATGAAAGTGTATCCATTCCTTCTGTTGATGATTTTGCTCTTGAATATCTAACAGAATTTTAGGAAGATACTATTCTTGACAAGAATGTGTGGACTTCATGAAGAGGTGATGTTGAATATCTTCATGTTGGTCTAAAAGGGATGCACCCAAATAAGGCCAAATGGATGGAAGCTGAAAGGGTGAGGGAGAAATACCCTCACCTCATTACCAATTAATTTCAACTTTCAGAGGTCCAAAAGTTCCTAGTGGGGAAGAGTGATCTAGGTGGATCCATGTATCATTCCATTTTAAAAGTCTTCAAATTTTGGTTGACCCATTGGCACATTGAATAATTCATCGAGAGCTTTCTGGCACTTCTTACAGAATGCAAAACGGAGTCTAGATGCTTGAGATATAGCTTGCTGAAGTATTCTTGCGACAGGGGAATAACGGGTGTCAAAAACTAACGTGGCATTGTTCAAATATGCCAAGTGGTCCAACAACCATTTGACACATGGCAATATGAATTTGTGCAAAAAAAATTGGTTTGGTGTTTGTTTTAGCCTCCAGTCTTTGACAGGCGATCATATGAGGATCTGTTGGCCCCACTATTTGCTCGTTGGGGGCCCTTAGCAAGGGTCAGCACACTCTTGTGGAGGGGTGCCTTGGCCTCCTATACTTCATATGATATTGTTTGCAACATTGTATTTAACTCACAAAGTTTACTCATACCCCATAAATGTGGGATATATATTTAATGCTTTGTAATAAGAATTCTCAAACCAACACGTGACATAACCACAAACCACCAAGTTAAAATGACACATCGTCCACCTCCACCGTGTAAAGACCATGGAATCTCCAATGGTAGCCTAAGTTAGGCGTTTAGCTAAGACTTGCACCTAAGTCTCCTTCAAAAGGGATGTCAGCGTCTTATAAAGAGGCTGCCAACCTTAAAAAAGACTTGAATCTGTTCCCAAATAGCAAATGTGGGATAAAGATAAGCCCAAAAGTGCCAAAAGAGAAGGCCGACAGTTTGAACCATGCACCTATTGTGAAAAATTGATAAGCTTTGATTGCTTGAACCATGGGCTTCGAAGTGTTATATAAGGAACAAAATTCCATTTGAAGGGTAACAAGCAACCGACTATGTAAAAGAATTAATAAGGTTATAGAATTAATTAAGCCTTGTACAGCCTTGGGCTATTATTTTTAGGTCTAAGAGATATCATTATAGGAAAGCAGAGATCAGAGAAGGTGAATTGAAGACTTGTATTGATTTTTTAAGCCATTTGTTGCACAAAATTAATGGAAATGGTCCTCACTTCGAACGGACCCGGAGACGTAGGCTATTGAAGCTGAACTCCATTATTAATTTGCTGGTGAATTCTTCTAATTTTCTCTGCTATGTATTTTAATTATGATCTTCATTTTAGTTCTGGTTTTAATTTCTTCATACAAAATTAAAGGAAAAGTCAAGAAATTAAGTAGATCTTAGAAAAGCGACAAGTGTTATTCAATTTTGCGACACTTGCATTTTCAGTTTTCAGATCATTTTAACTCTAATCCTCACCTAATCCCCCATCTAACCCCCACCTAATCCTCTATTGTCTCTAAGATAATGGAGAAGTATCTAGAATTGGAGACTTCCCTCCAAGTCTCTAGAAACCTCTAATTCTAGAGGTTTACCAAGGAATTTAATATTCCTTGGATAATCTAGAGTCATTGATCTCATTTATCCAAATTTAAATAATGACCCTTGATTTTTCCTCCTAAAATCTATATAAGTAACCTCTCTCTCCACCCTCAAGACATCAAGGAGAATGGTAAGGAAACCATGCCAAAATCATTCTAGAAATCTTATAGCAAATCCATAATCAACCATCAAAGCATCCATTATCATAATCCAACATCAAGCTATCAAGGACTCAATCTTAGTCTAATCACATGCATTTGAATCTTGGAATGGAGGCATGAGAAGGTAAAGAGTATGGTAAGAATGTTCTACTAGTTCTGATTTATCTCCTCTATCCATTCCTATTGGTGTCATCAAGTTTTGATTTTTGTTGTCATTTTGATAATATTTGCTTGAGCTTGAAATTTGGTGTACACCTTCTTATTTCAGGGGGATTAGTGGTAGATATGTATTGTTGAGACTCTCAAACCGCTACCACTTTAAGGGCATTTTCACACAAAATATTAAGAGAGTGGTGGACCCCTAGAGGAAATAAAATCACACTACCACCAATGTGAGGTACATTTTACTCAAATTACTAAGGGAGATCAAGGGTTCTTTCAAGTTAAGCCCTGCATATATGGGGACCCAACATCAAATTAAGAGAGATCATAATGAGATTACTAATGAGTGTGGTATGGTGAATCACCATAAATATTATGGTGAGAATCATGGCATGAATAAGAGGGGGAAGTGTGAATAAGTTTTTCATAAGTATATCAAGTATAAAAAATCATGTGATCGAGACAAGGAGGAAAAAGTAATATTTGTGGATATAGATATTTGTACCAATCACTTGAGGAATCATAATGAGATCATGGGGAAACACAAGGGATTCTCTCTTAATAGGAAAGCTTTTAAATCACTAATCATTGTACCAAAACCTTGATTAAAATATATTTCAAGAATATTCTACTATTTCTAATTTCCCATTAGCTAGTTTTTTTTAAAATTAGTATATGTGAATGTTAGTAGTAGATTTATATCTCCCTAAATCTCTAATCAAATACTGCATTAATTTAATGTTACATTTTGTTTATATAAAAAAATTAAATTAATTTTATCTGACTTTGACATGTTACATAGTAGATTGGAGTGAAATATTATATTTTTGGTAGCTAAACAAGTTAAATTATGATTAAACCCTATGTTAATTTTTTTTTTATTAAATTTATTTGATATTAATGATAAATAATAATGTTTAATTTTATTATTAATGATTTAACAATAATATTTGAAATAATATAAATATTAAATTGTATAATTTATTGTTTCTCATTAAATTAGATGATTTCTTAATAGATGTAAAAATAATATATTAATATAAAACATATTATAATAAATTTAATATTATTATATCATATATTAATAAAAGAAAAATAAATAAATAAATAAATAAATCCAATGTGATTCATTAATTCATCATAGTACTGGTCATAGATTCTTGTAGAGTGACAAAAATAATAGGAAGTTGTACTATAAATTTTGTTTGATATACCAAAAATATCCTTTGGGTACCTAAAATATATATGGAGTTCCATTTTTAGAATTGGGTTTAATGAATGGTTGTAAGCTATCACAACTAGACGTGTGGATCCAAAAATGAATGTGGGGTTACATGACGATTCTTGGGATGCAACAACTTTCTAGTGGGATGTCACGGTTGATCTTAAATTCAGCTCAATGATTTTTGGAGATATTAACCTAGTTGGCATGTGGTCCCATAAAAGGTTTGCTTTTATAACAAGACTTACATATACTTACTAATAGATACCCATAGACATTTGGAAGCATCTGTAACTACCTAGAACTACACAAAGTACCAGTGATTATCATATTTAAATTTTCATATAAGTTCTTATAGATACATGGTGCTAATTAGTGATTCTTATACAAGAAAACAACGTTTAAAAAAATCATAAATTAAGTAACGTTTTCACTATAAAGCTACATTTGGAGATACATCGATTGGCATACATAATTTCATCTAGACACTTGAATGTGTATGTACATTAATTTTACATATATTTTCATTTGATATTTTGATTTTTTCTTAGTAAATACGTTGACATATGACCAATAAAATTGATAATATTCAAGTATGTGGTCTACATAGCAATGCTCCACAACTCATTTTAGTTAGAAGGAAAAGATGTTTTTCTTTCTTTCTTATATATATATATATATATATATATATATATATATATACTTTAAAATAAGTATATATATAAAAATAATTTGTAGAATATCATTTTAGGTTTAACACAAAATAATGTTATTTTATAAAGTGGTATGAGAATGTAAGCAATTTTTGTGTACATATAATGTTGGAATGAGGAATCTACATATGTCATATGTATCTATATAAAATAGTTAGACTTAAACTATTATCAATCATAATGTACGTTAAGTTAGAATGTGAATCTAGGAAAGCCCACATAAATAATGGTATGTTGGTAGAATTATTGATTAGAATCCCATGATCATATAAAATAATAGAATTAAATTTGTTATGTGCATATATGACAACACCTATGAAATCATATAAAGAATGAACATTAGAAATTAGTGTAGGTTGTTGTGGAGTTATTATATGAATATTATATTATTTTTTAATTTTAAATAATGTTATTCAGAAGGTGCTAAGTAAAGACTTTCAAATTTTGTTTTAGTTGAGCAACAATCCCTTCAGATTATTATTATATCCTTCCACTTGTATCTAGTTATTATCAATCAAATTTTGAATCTTATGTCTTATAAAAAACATTTATAATTAGTTATATGACTTGAATCTCTATGATAATCATAATATGCATCAACATCATAATTTTTTAGTAAATATCGAGATGATTCAAAAATATGATGAGAAGGTAAAAATATTATATTGCATTCAAGAAATCATTTAAGCATTGGTGTGGGCTCTCATCTAATCACTTGAATTATCTTCTCTCTTATGATGTAAGGACAATCTTTTCATGTGGTTGAGTTAATGCATTTAATACATGATGATATTGGAAGGAGCTTATATAGATATTTAACTTATACAATGAATGATATATTTGAATACATGGAGAGAAATATTTAACATACAATATATTATTTTATTACATATTTTATTCGTGACATTACAAATATATAAAATTGTCATTCCTATAATTTTTGAAATTCATATCTCCACCAATATGTCCACATATATCTATGATTACTTAACCATACAACCTCCTAAATAATTAGAATCACTCATAGGCTAATAAACTTACGTGAGTTATATATGAAACTCACCAAACATAAGATATAATCAAAACCACCTAATAATTATATATCTACTTTTGAATAATTATTCACGTAATATTCACATTACAATATTAACTCATTAACAAACTCCATGTAAATGTTATTTTCCTATCATTCTCTTCTTAGTACTTGTATGGTAATTTGTGTTTTATAGGACTTAATGAAGGTAGAGTTAAAGAACACATCAACCTCTTATCGAATATTCACTATTGGGAACTTATGACCAATTGAATTCAATGTGAGAATTACAAATAAGAATTATATGCTATCAACCATTCACTCTCGAGAACTTATCACCAACTAAATTTAGTGTGAGAACTACAAGTAGGAACTATTTGTTCAACATTCACTTATGTATCTCCAAAACACATTTTTTATGAAGTACACTACGTGAGAAAATGCGAAATTAACCTCTTATTTGTCACAAATATGAACAAATATAGAAAACTAAAAATTTAAAATTGTGCCACTATAATAGAAGTAGCCCCATCGGTATTGACTAACGAGAAGAGTTGAAAGCCTCCTTCTTCCAATACCTCCAACCCCCATAATTTCATTACTTACTCAACAATTTGAAACTTTAAAGATCATTTGTATATCATTTTTTATGACAAATCCCTTACAAAATTAACACGTTCATTACAAATTAAATATCGAGATTGCTTGAAATTACATTCATTGCAATGATGAACATTTTAACTTTAACTATTAACTTTAAACTCCAAATATATTGAATCGTTATTCTTTTGATGACATACATATTTGTGTAGACACCTAAAATGTGTCGACTCTCCCTTGGTCCTCTCCTTAACCCTTACACATTTTATTAATTTAAAATAAAATACTTATTTTACATTAATAACATCACCCTTGACATCACCCACAACCTCACCTTGGACACCTCGCCCTATGACTCACCCTTAGACCATTTCTCACCCCATGACTCACCTAAGACTTATTCTCACCCCCTATTTATTCCCTAACCAACTCTCGTACGTATTTAGCCTGACTTTTGACAATTCTCCAACGGACTATGCACTTGGTGGATGGAGAACGGGCTTCTTAGCCCTTTTACTCATTCTCCACCCGCCGACATCGGTCAACTGTCAACTGACGCTAGCGGGATCACCGATGTTGGTTTACTTAAACTGAGTTCTAACCTCCAAAATGGCTAATCACAAATCCCAAATCAACTTCCTCTTAGATGCACTCTGAGACAGACTCAGACTCTCTCTCTGGGCTCGAACTTGGACATCACTAGGCATCAGACT
The DNA here is from genome assembly GCA_037957365.1 of Torreya grandis. Taxonomy (NCBI): domain Eukaryota; kingdom Viridiplantae; phylum Streptophyta; class Pinopsida; order Cupressales; family Taxaceae; genus Torreya; species Torreya grandis. The sequence goes on along the minus strand of JARHVA010000513.1, from coordinate 40,489 downwards.
TCAACTAACGCTCCCTTGGACACAAAGACTACGCAAATCACTCTAGGTCAAATTAGAACATTGCAAGAGGTCTTCAGTATCAAGTCATAACAGGTACAAGCATTTAATACCTTGGTTCTTCATCTCACCATAGCTGAGTATTTCTTTTGCCCTTTCATTTTAGTAATTTAGAATGTATTAGTGATTAGTTTTTAGTTACTACTTCTAAATACCATCAACTAGACCAGACCCGACCCGACCTTCAACCAGACTAGACCCGACCTAACCTTCAACCAGACCAAACCTGACTTCTTTTTGGAGAGGCTGAAAAGCCTTCCTCTCACCCTTACCCTATTTGACAACCTAGCCTCTACCTTTGTCCTTCTGCGGACCTTATTCATTTCCCTACAACCTTGCACAGACCCTTTAAACCCACAGAGTCCCTCTGTCGACTACAGACGTTCATCCAAGGACCATTGCCCCTACCGACGTCGACAGCCTAATCGACGTTGGCCATATTAACAAACCAATGCTGGCAGACTAATCGACGTCGGCGACTGTGGAAGACCGATAGTAGAATATAGGTACGCATTATCTCCATTTCTTTTGTTTAAGTCTTTCACTATTTCTTTATCCAACACTCTTTTATCAAAACATGGACTGTCATCTCTCCAGGAAGTCTTTGCACTTTTGGGACCGAGCATGTGCTTAACAATCCACTATATCTATCTCTAACATTTTTCTATTAAAGTCTCTTTCTCTCTATAGGTGTCTTCATCCATAGCCAAAGAGGAGCTCCTTCAATCATCTAGATACGGTGTGCAACTTCATCTGGGTACGTACAAACCCCTGACCAATTATCTTTAGTTTCTTATTTCTTCTGAATATTAAATAGCAAAAAGTAGTTAGAAACATTCTGGCACACCCGGTGGTACCCTGGAATTTTCCTTGGGTTCATTTCTTTTTTAAAAAAAACAACTTTCATATAGCTGCATTAGGAAAAATAATTCTCTTCTTACTCCCTCTCATTCTATCTTTTTATTTTGAAAAGAAATCATAAGCACAAGTTAAAAAGAATTTCTTTCTTTTTCTTCTTGTCACTCTTTCCTTGCATTCTAGAGTAGTGAAATTCATACTCTCAACCCTTTCCTCACTTGTTTGCATCTAAATAAAACATTTCTATTTTGGGTTTAAAACACTATTGCATTTCATTCCTTCTTGAATGCATATTTAGCCCTCTCACTTAGTAATTAAACACGCATTATGAATAAAGTGTAGAACACATATGTTACACATCCAGACTACAAGCACATAAAATTAAACATCTAAACATACCTGAGACAAGGCCTGATTAGGATTTCATCACTTAGCGGATACCTTACCCTTCCTGGTAATCCTACTTGGACTTCACTACCAAGGGGTGAACCCACTTTGTTCTCTGGCAGAGTATAAACTCTAGGGGAAGTATATATTGGCTAAGCGACCCAGCTTGGCTCTGGGATCATGAAGTGAGGGGAGCAAGCTCCTATCACTAGGCCACGTACGGAACCTAATACAGATTTTGAGCACCAAAACTTAACCCAAAACCAACCTTAGACTGCTTCTCTTAGTACCTATTCTAAAAGCCAAATTCCCAAACATATTCTTCTAAGGCATAAGCCAACACGATTCTAAAATTTATTTTTAGAAATTTAACGTTTAGTGGTTGCTTGTCTTCATCTACTTTTCTATTTTTATCTGGTTTTTTGAGCCTGTAAGGACGCATTATTCTGAGCTCTAAAAACAACTCAAAATTTTCTTCTTTTTTCCAAAAACTTTTAGTTTTCTGAGTTTTTGGAAATACGCAGACACCGACATTGGCTTTTACACTGATGTCGGCAACTTATACTCACCGACATCGGTTAACTGACCAACATCGACAACTCACTTCACTGACATCGATTTTTCTATCGATGTCGATTACTGTCAAAAATACTTCTTTTAAAACAACAAGTTAAAAACCCAACTTTTTTACTGTCAAAAACACATTCTGGTTTTCAGAGACTGAAATATACAGTTTTTAGAACCTGAAAAAACTTTGCCTTGAATGGTTTTGACATGTAGTCAAGCTAAAGCTCTTGTTGATCACGCAAGGCAATAACCACTTCCACCTTCACCTTTCATAACAAGTCCTCTAATGGAGTATCCTTCAGATACTGAATGTACTCCTACTTCAAATCACCCACCTATTGTTCCCGCAGGGGATCAAGACTTTGAGAGGTTCCTTGACCTCAATGTCAAGCCTCTTCAGCACTATCTCGCGAGAAGCCAAACGCAAGATTCATTAGGTAATCCTGTTCTTAGGATGCCAACTTCATTAGTTGAAACGACAAATATATCAACAGCCTTTGTCACTCAACCCATGGTCACTCAAGCCATTGCCTCAACTAATAACCAAACCATGGCCAATTCTCAAGAGTTGGCTTCTCCTTCTATTTTTGGACCTACATCTATTGGGATTTCCATACCCCCATAACCACAAATAATGCAAACAAGTTCAACACCATTTCAAAACTTGCTTGTTTCTATCCCGCCCACTCTGCACCCATAAATACAAGAGTGACTACCTATTTTATAACTAGTGTTGCCACCATCCAACCACCTTTGGCGGCACCAAGTCAAGTTGTGCCTTCCAGCTTCATGACACAACCTCCCTTGACCTCAACATCAATCCCCATGACGACTTATCCATATGTTGCGCCTATAAAAATGCAACCTACCATGTCATATGTCTCTCCCAATCTCTTTTAGGTACCTTACAACCTAGGGGGTGCCCCACTTGCCAATCCATCAACCGATCTCATCAAGATGTTGATGGATAAGATGTCTACTATTGAGACATTTGTTTTGGGTTCAAGAAGCGTTCTCTCATATGAACAAATCTGTAATGAGCCTATTCATCCTTCAGTCCCAATTTGTCCATATCCAAGCCAATGGAAACTCTTGAAATTCACTCATTTTCAGAGTAAGAAAGACCCACAGCAACATCTACGAGCGTTTTGACACGCTTGTTACCTTATAGCACACGATGATACGTTACTACTACGCACATTTCTCATGTCACTTTCGAGTGCTACTCTTGATTGGTATAGTTCTATTACTAGTCACTCTCTTTTTACCTTCACTCAACTAGCTCAACTTTTCCTTGACCACTTTTCAATCAACATATCTAAAAAGGTCTCCATCACAGACCTATATACTATCAGACAGTTTGATGATGAATCAATAGCTGATTTCATTGCTCGTTAGAGAGGCTTAATCAACCAACTTTCCTTTTCTTTACCTCAACCTGAGCTTATTGAGCTCTTCTCATGAGCATGTGCTAAACACATCTCATCTACCTTGCAGGTCCAAACATTCCGCACTTTTGACAAAGCTTTCACCATGGCTAGGAAGCTTGAACTCCGCATTGTTGAAGAAGATAAAGTCAAAGTGTGTAGTAAAAATACTAATGCAAAATCAAATGACCCTTCATCCAAATCTTCTTCCTCCAATTATAAATCTAAGGGAATGGCAAATGCTGTGGTACTTAAATCATCATCATCAACCACAACTAACCAATCCAAACCTTCCACATCTCAAAGCATTACATGATAATTCCAACAACGATACGTACAACGTCAATATACTCTAATAGGAGAATCATACGCATCTGTGTTGGATAAACTAGTCAAACAAGGAGTCCTCAATCTCTCGCAAATTTGACCACCACCTCAATTTGATCCCTCGCATGCTATCCTAGCTTGGTATAGGGAGAATGACTTCTGTAATTATCACCATGTCAAAGGCCATGACACAGACAATTGCAAAACCCTCAAGAATGTCATTCAGGACATGTTAGATAAAAGTGATCTTGTCTTGGATAACCCAAACGTGCCACCTAACCAAAACATAGACATCTTTAGACAACCATTCCCTAACCATCCCCCTAGTCAAAACAATGTCTAGACAATAGATGAAGACCCCCAAGAGCGTAATATACGCACATTTAATATGGTTTCACCTTTCATCCCTAACCAACCTCTTCCACAGACCGAAGAGGTTAGTCAACCTATCCCTCCACCACAGGAAGAAGAGCATTCTTCTCTTAATACTCTTCCATCTACCCCTCTCATATTGGAGGATGCTTTAACCATACCAATGCCACTAGCCCCACCTTCATCCTTTCTACTACCAATGGAGGACCATACCTTTCCTGCCCTTCAACCACAAGTAAAAGTCACGATCATCCCTGCTCTTTATCCTCTCGAGGAGCCACATTCTCCAATTCCTTTTCCACCAAGAGAAGAACTTGTCTCTTCACCTACTTCAACCGAAGACGATCCAGTACTAGCTCTCTCACGTCTTTGGCCTGAAATTGCCGCATCTAACACATTCCCACGCTCACAACCACCCAAATCTTCTGAAAAATCAATTATAAAGCCTAGCACAACAGCTTCTAAACCATTTTCTTGATTCGCTGAGAATTTAGGATTCCTCCATTCGAGGAACTTAGAACATGAGGCACTATGGGAGGGTCTTAAAGCTCCTTATCTTACACATCCCACATCATCTCATACTATCAACCCTTTTGCAGAAAATCATCCCAAGGTCTCCAATGAAGATCAAGCTTCTACTTCTAAAACCTCAGAAGCTCAAACATCCACATCTGAACCTCAACCTTCACCAGTGATCATCACACCGAAGCAGGTTAAATCTCTTGGTGTTCACCACGTACCTAACCTCACTCGCCCATAGATGAAAGTAGACTTGAACCTCACCCCTCACACTAGTAGTCCTCACACCATATCGAAGAAGGCTACTAAATCACATCGTAGAACTCCTCCTCCACCATCACCATTACCCTCAATTTTGGGTCCACACCCTTCTACCTTAATAGGAGTCCTTCCTACTCCAACATCTAATAAAAACAAATTGCCTTCCCTACTACCTTTACCCACTAAAAACATACTTCCACCCAAAAACCTGGCACCTCCCACCAAAAAAGGGCCATCTACACGAGTGGCCACACCACCTACTAAAAAGGTGGTACAGAAAACTCCCTCAACCACTCCTACAAAACAAAAATTGACAACATCTACTAAAACGACAAGCATAGATCCATTGGCGGGTTCATATGCTTTGTTGCTATGTAGATTGTTACAATCTTCTAGCATAACTCTCCTACCTATTAAACCATTTCAACCTCTCAGGTCAAAACCATTATGGTTCGATGACACCAAAATTTGCCAATATCATCACACACCAGGACATGACACTGAAAATTGTTGTGCCCTCAAAGGTGTCACTCACCAATACATGGAAAAAGACAACCTTCTTGTTGAAGATTCTATCGACAAACCTCTGACACCTTCCCATATTTCTCAAACCGCCGCATCTTCATCAGAATCTCATCATCAAACTATAGCCCCTTTACCTCCTTCCGCCCCTTTATTCGAGATTAACACCATCAATGTGGCCACTAGGTCACAAACTTTGAAGGATAAAGCAAAAGAGAAGGTTGCTATTCCTTGGACCTACCCATTTGTCAAACCTGCTCAACCACTCAAACCCAAGATTTCTATCTTGGGTACATCCCAACCCACTTCTTCAGAGGCAATCCGTGATTCAATGGTGAAACAGCTTCACCAAACTCCCATAAAGATGACTTTATATGACCTCATCCAAAGCTCTCCGAACCATCACCAAGTTTTAATCAAAGCCCTACAAGTGGTGGAGGTCCAACCCAAAGATCATCAACCATTGGCTACCTTAGCCCAATCATTACCCACTATCACCTCTATTACCTTTAGTGATTCTGAAATTCCTACCTCCAACTTGGAAGATCAGGATGTTGCCCTTTTCATCATAGCTTACGTTGATCGAACTTGCGTTAAGCGAGTTATGATTGATGGGGGCACCAGCATCAATATCATTTCCACCCATGCCTATGACCAATTAGCCCTCCCAAAGAATTGTATGTCAAAGACTGACATAATTTTTCGATCTTTTAATGACTCTACCGCCACTACCATTGGCACTGTTGTCTTACATATTCGTGTTGGCCCACAAACAATCCCAGAACTCTTCTACATCATTGAGGGGGAATTCCAATACAACATGTTATTAAGGCGACCTTGGATCCATGACATGGCATGTGTCCCTTCTAAATTACACTATTGTGTCAAATTTGAACACGACGGTCAAGTCCATGTCATTCCTACAGACCCTTCCCCTTTCAAGACATGCAACACAACTTATTGACCCAATGATGTTCTCATTCCTTTGAAAACATCTACCCTGACACCACCTCCACCTACGAAAGCTTCAACAAGTACGCAAATGGCGGTTACACCTACACCACCTCCTCAAGTGACAGCAAAAGACCCTATGGAATATACCTTCTAACGTCTTTCACTTGGGGAGTATCGTTTACTCACTTTGGACATGTTCCAGACTCCTCAAGAGTATGGACAACTTCATCACCATCCTAGCTATGACCATCGTATTAGAATGGTCATCCCTTATGGTCCTCCCAATCTTCAAACAAATCTCATCTATGGAGGGCTAGATCGAGCTCCCACTGATGGGAATCCTCTTTCATCACCCTAACTATTTATGTTTGACTTCTCTTTTCTTGGAAAACCAAACTTTGATCATACCTATCTTTATAGGTGTGCATGGAAGGGCTTTGGCTTTGGGCGCTACGAACAAGGCTCCCACCAACCCGTCAAACCTCCAAATGACAAAGCCACAAAGAATGCCAAGAAGCGACATGGCCTAGGTTTTGAAGAACCTACTGAAACTTCTAAAAACTCTTGCTCCGAACCTATCATAGAACAATCACCTCCAAACTCGCCTATTCCCCCATCTTCACCTACGGAGTCAGTGGTTTCCATCCCTCATTTTTTTTTGCATAAATGCCATTTGCTTGGAACCCCTAACCTATCAACTGGGTGGGGTATCCAAGTCTCTCCCTCTCGTTTATCCAAACATGATAGACGATGAATCTACTACCATCAACACTATCCAATGCGTAGACGATGATGCCATTCTCACCTACATGGGTGCAGACGACTCTTTCATTCAATGATCACTTCTTTCAGAAATGCAGGTTATGTTAAATGAATCGACCATTGACATTAACCTTTCATCTTTCGATGTTCCTCACATTTTAAAGATTGGTCAATCTTTGGACGCCCAGGAACAAATTGACTATACCAAATTTCTTTCAGACCATAGCAAAGCTTTTGCTTGGTCTTATAGTGATATGCTTGGTATTGACCCTAACATCGTCATCCATAACATCGTTACAAACCATGAAGCTAAGCTTATTAGGCAAAAGCTTTACAAGATGCATCCTCGAGTTGCACTCCTTGTCAAAGAGGAGCTTCAGCATCTTCTTTTCATCTCCTTTATCCAACCCATTGATTATCCGCAATGGGTGTCAAATATCGTCCCTATCACCAAAGTAATTGGGGGGATCTGAATTTGTACTGACTATCGTGACCTTAACCTGGCTTGCCCAAAGGATGATTTTCCTCTACCCAACATTGACCAACTTGTTGATCTTACGGCCGGTCATGAGATGCTATCACTCATGGATGGGTTTTCAAGATATAACCAAATCCTGATTGCGCCAGAAGATTAACACAAAACTACCTTCATCACCCCATAGGGGACTTTTTGCTATAGGGTCATGCCTTTTGGCCTAAAGAACGCAGGTGCCACATATCAATGCGCCATGACCTATATCTTTCACGATCTCCTCCACAAAATCATGGAAGACTATGTGGATGACCTACTAGGCAAATCTAAACTTCATCGTGACCACTTAACCATCCTTAAAATAATCTTCACTCGCCTTCTACAATATAATGTTTGACTTAATCCCAAGAAATGTGTCTTTGGGGTTCTCTTAGGGAAACTCTTGGGTTTCATCGTTTCTCTTCGTGGCATCAAGGTAGATCCTACTAAAATTTGAGCTATACTCGAGATGCCACCACCAACCAATCTAAAACAACTTCGTATTCTGCAGGGGAAGCTTCAATCCATTCGTCGCTTCATCTCGCAGTTGTCTGACCGATGTCAACCCTTTTATCACCTCCTCAAGAAGGACGTCTCCTTTCATCGGGATAAGGATTGCCAAGAGGCTTTTGAAGCCCTTAAACGCTATCTTGTCTCTCCACCAGTCCTTATTCCACTAAAAGATGACCAACCCTTCTACCTTTACATTTCAGCAACAAACCATTCCCTAGGTGCCATGATTGCGCATCGTGATGAACAACATCGTGAGCAAGCAATTTATTATATAAGCTGAACGCTCATTGATTACGAAACTCGGTATTCTCATATTGAAAAACTTTGCTTGGCATTAGTCTTTGCTGCTACCAAACTCTGTCATTATCTCCTCAATCACAAAACTTATGTCATCACCCACACTGACACTCTCAAGTACATGCATTCCAAGCCATACCAAAACCAACGTATGGCTCGTTGGCTCATGCTTCTTGCTGAGTTTGACTTGGAATTCATTTAACAAAAGTCTATAAAGGGGCAAACAATCACTGACCAACTAGCAGATGCCCCTCTACCTGACAACCAACCTTCTCACTGTGAATTACCTGACAAATCCATCGCCGCATGATCCACTGATGACATTTTCTATCAAATAACAATGTTCTTTGACGGGTCTAAATGTCAACATGGTGGGGGTGTGGGTGTCATTCTAATCCCTCACGAGGGTGAGCCCATGCCCCTATCTTTCAAACTTGACTTTGAATGTACCAACAACATGGCTAAATATGAAGCCTTAATTTTGGGGCTTCAAACCACCCTTCTCTAAGGCATCAAGACCATCAACATCTTTAGCGACTCACAACTAGTCATCAATCAAATCAACGGTTCATATCTTTGTAAAAATGAAGTTTTGCAAATGTACAAACACCGTGTTGACAACCTGCTAGAATCTTTCGATCATTACCTCTTGCAAACTATTTCTCGATCTACGAATAAGTTTGCTAACACTATGGCCTCTCTAGCCTCACATATCCCATCCTCATCATCTTCATCAAAAATCTATGTTACGGTACACCGTTTGGCATTACCTTCATATATCTCCACTAACATCAACCTCGTTAGCACCATTGACTCTAGTCTACAGGATGTTTGGTATAAACAACTTGTGGACTATTTAACTTATTCTATTATCCCACCTGATCTCTCTAGCAATGCGCGACAAGATTTTATCAAAAGCACGGCTCGATATACTATGCTAGGGGGTATTCTCTATAAAAGAGGTTTTGATGGCCTCCTTCGATGTCTAACTTCCACTGAAACGTCTCATGCCATCAAACAAGTCCACAATGAGATTTGTGGTGGACATTTCAGTGGTAACTCAGTTGCCAAGCGCATCCTTCGCCTGGGCTATTATTGGTCCACTCTTCACCAAGACTTCAGTGACTATGTTTGGCGTTGCATCAAATGCCAACAACACGCTAACTTACTTCACGTCCCTAGCCACACTCTACAAGTTGCTAAGGATTTCTGGCCCTTTTCACAATGGGGCTTAGATCTAATCGATGAGATTAACCCTCATTCATCTCTCTGACATCAGTCCATTATCACCGCAACCAAATATTTTACTAAATAGGTGGAAGCTGTTCCTCTCGTCTCCACTAAAGCTGACAAAATTATCGACTTCATCAACACCCATATCATCTGTCATTTCAGTGTACCCCACAAGATCATCACTGATAATGGCAAGTCTTTCAAAAACAAAACTATCCAGAAACTTTGTGACTCATTTGGCATCAAGCTCAGCTTCTCCTCGCCTTACTACCCACAAGCAAATGGGCAGGCCAAGGCTTCTAACAAAATCTTAACCAAAATTCTAATGAAAGTGGTCAACGATACTGGAAGGGATTGGCACATTCACATTCTCTTCACTTTGTGGGCCTACCGCACTAGCATTCAAACCCCTACAGGTGCTACACCTTTCTCTTTAGTGTATGGAACTGAGGCCGTCTTGCCTCTTGAAGTACAAATACCGTCTCTGTGCATCTCTTTACACGACATCCTTTCTAATGATGACTTTCGTCAAGATCGGTTAGCTCAACTTGAGTTACTCGACGAACGTCATCTTGCTGCCCTTAATCATCTCCACATTTATCAAAATTGTATCAAACGTGCCTATAATAAAAATCTAAGAGAACAAGATTTCAAAATTGGAGATCTTGTCCTTAAAGAAAATCAGCACGTGACCAATATGGAAAGAAGCAAACGAGGTAAGTTTGCTCCTAATTGGCTCGGACCTTATATCATAATGCACAAGTATGGATCAGGGACTTATCGACTGTCTTCTCTTGAAAGACGGCCAAAACCTGAGCCCCTTAATGCCTTACATCTACGACCATTATATTGTTGATCAAGTACTCATTCACTTGATATTTAACTTGAGCTCATCCCTTGAGCAATCCCTGTCATCCTCATTCTCATTCCTTTCAACCCTGTCTCCCTAACAAACACTATGTAACCCTTTTATAAAGTATGACTGCTTTTTCCTAATAAAAGGGAGACCCTTAAACCTCTATAGTCTTATCCATGACTCAAAATCCTATCAAAAATAAACTGAAATGCCAAACAAAGATATTCAAAGATCATAAATTCTAAATGCAGACTGCTCTCTCGAAGGACAGCTGCATCATCATTGCTGTAATTAATAGACTGCTCCCTTGAAGGATAGCTATTCAAAGCTCTCAAAACATATAAAGTAAACTATAGACCATTCCCTCGAAGGATGGCTATGCCTAAATTTTGCTACAAACAACACCCTCTCAAAAGTTTTTTGCATAAATCAAGCTTTTACATGACTATAAAATAAAGCAACATCCCCAAATAGACTCTCCGCATTGATCAGTCTACAAGCTATTAAAGTCATGGACTTGACTATAGTCATTCTCACGGTCTCCTATAAAAAGGGGCAAAGTTTTCCCTCTTAACGAAAGGTTACCCTATCTTGACATATCGCCTAAACATACATATTACCCCAACATACTTAAGGGATTTTGAGCTCACTTAATGTTAAGTGATTTGACTACTTCTCTAACACAACCAATGGTCAATGACGTAATGCATGAACGGGGCTTTTGTTTCTAAAAACCCCCTACCTATGCAATCGTTATATTCCTTGTCAATGAAAGAGCAACACACCTTTCCCTTCTGACCTGACTTCGTCACATGCCAATCACATAACAACCAATAACATATTTCCACAACCATTAACATTATCATAGACCAATCACATTAGTTTCTATGGAAAACAATACACATAGAAACTAACAACCAAACACAATTTATGTTAAGCATATATCATCACAAATATGAAACAGTGCTGAAGCATAAATAAACTCAATTCATTTTAAACATACATCCATCACCAATATGGAAAATGATTAGGAATGAAAAACCACAAACAAATGTTACAGAATACACCATCACACAATATGGAAAAGACTGTAACATCATCATACATCTACATCATAACATCAATAATAAGCGTATATCATTAAACATATGGTGGATGCTAAAAACACTAACATCTATAACAAGACACATCCATAACACATCAATAATCTAAAAAAAATCATCATATATATATGTGAACATCCATGTTTACAACAGTACAATATATGTCTTTCTCTCAAAAACTATATACATCTTGCATCAACGGATCGCAGGGCGGTATATACATAATGACAAAAATCTTCAAGGCTGCGGCTGTGGTGGTGGTGGTGGCCATGACGATGTTGTCTCATCACCACTCTCTGATACTCACCATCTGCGAGAACCCGAGGTAGTCGCATGTGACATCGATCTCTAGCGGCTCTGCTCAGCTCACATATCTGAGTATCACTGTATCTAAAAAAACCCCTGATGGCCCCCTCATAATAAGCAATCTTGTCCAACGCATTATTGTACCTCGATATAGGTACAGTCTGTGGTGGACCCATCACTCTTGAAACCATGCCCTGTAATGAGCTCTATGGCTGTGGTTGTACTGGTTGTTGTGATGCCAACTGAGCTGGCTCCTGTACTGGCTGCTGTGGTGGCGGCTGAATAGGGCCCTGCCCTCCAAAAACCTATCCTGCCAAAACCTATACCTGGGTTGTGGCCAACTGTCCCTGCAACATGGCAATCTGCCCTGTTAACGCCGCCACCTATGTCATCAAAACTGTCACCTGCCCCTGTAATCCTGTGACCTGTCCCTGCAAAATGGTCACCTGTGCTCGTACTGCATCCCTCTCCTGAATAGCAGCATCCCTCTCCTGTCTCCTAGTGTCCCTATCTCTGATCACAGTCTATAGATCAGACTGTGGTCCTCTTTGCACACCTACATACTGCCCCACCCACCAAGCTGAGTAGGCCTCTGTGCACCCTGGATCAACTATACCAGGACCTATAAGTATCTCAAAATCAGGTCCCTCTGTCTCCTCTGGTAGTGGAAGCGGCGCCTCTATTCATTTCATCAGTATCATGCGAAGGCAGGAGGTACATCTTGTAGCAGCCCATACTGGCGCCACACTCTCTCTGCTGGCACTCTCTCGAGCTCGCCAGCTCGTCTGCCCCTCACCCATCTAAAACTCTGCACTCCAACCAGCTGCTCTACCTGATCCCTAAAAGCTAGGTACACTAGGTACGGTCTCTAGATGATATCTACAGGAATTAGGGCCTCCAGTACCCCCTGTAGTAGTCGATATCTCACATGACACCATCCATCTGAGTCTGCGCCATAACCTCACACCATCACCTGAATCCAACCTTGAATCTAGCCTAAATAGCCACTGAGAGGCCGAGAGGTCATGTCACCATGATATGCTCGTAAGCCCAACAATGCAAAAGGTGGCCTACACACAAGTTGTATCGTCGCCGCCGACTGATACCCCAGAGCTCTCTATACAACTGGGCCAAAAAAATAGGAGCCCATGCAAATACTATCTGCATCTCCAGCATGTCCATCAAAACTCTGATCATGGCAATCGAGAACCTCCCTCCCTCTACATCAGTAAGTGCATAGACGATAATGCCGATCATCATCAGGATGGCTAAATGATGTGCATCCTTGTCAGCAACATATAATGGCTCGTACGCAAAACTGGCTGAATGGTAAGTTGCCTCAGCAGCGTGCTCACCAAACAACGTCACCATGTGGATGTCATGTGCCTCTCTCAAACATGCATATAACTCTGCCCCATGTAGCGGCAGTCACAAAATATGATACACATCCTCGACAGTGACAGTCAACTCTCCTGTGGGTAGATGGAAGGTGTTGGTGGTATGATCCCATCGCTCAATTAAAGTTACCATCAGGCTCACACCCCTAGCAACTTGACAGTATTGCCACAACTCGCCTAGTCCTACGATAGTAATTTGGGCCCACTCCTCCCCAATAATGTCTCGACGCATCTGTGTCAGTAATGATGGGAGATGATCTCGCAGCATCAACGTCTGCCTCGCCTGCATCCAACCAACACATATACACCAACATTAACCAATGACTAACAACCTCTATGACTCTTCTTCCCTTTTGGGAGAACTACATTGGCCTAAGGCCCTTAAAAGACCAGGGCTATGTAGGCAACACTCAGTTGACATGGGGTCTCCTGTGGTTAGCTCAGACATTTGCCATTTGCCCATTCATCTATCTAATTGACCAACTACCTAAACCTATATGACCATCACTATATCGTGAAGGCCTCGACATGACTTAGGCCCTCCAAAATTATTTTTTTTTAACTTTTTCAGATCTAACAGTAACCGACATCGGCCACTACATCACCGACGTCGGCAGTAAACAACCGACGTCAGTGGCTGGTCGACCGACGTTGATGGACCTATTGGCATCGGCGAGTGGTTCGGCCTTTGGGCCGAACAAGGTGAGCCCTAAAGTTAGGGCTTCCCCATTTCCTACCCAAAAACCCCCCAAAACCCTCCTAAACCTGCCTATACTAACCTACCTCACTTACCCACTCTCCTAACTACCCTTCCCCCTCGATTTACACCTAAAAACATCAAAAATAAAAAAAATACAATTCAATTCCAAAACACTCAAAACCTCTCATTCAACAACCCTACCTCATCCCGTCGCCGCCGTCGCGGTGGTATGATAGGTGCCGTTGGTGGTGGTCCTCCCGCGGGGCCTCCTCCACCCTCCGCCATCTCCTCTGCCTTGTCTCCTCACTAAAATCTCTGTTGGCCCACAACTGCCTCTACAACCTCCAATAACAATCTAATCCTCACTCACACTCTAAACAATCACAATCTAACGACCCCACACTGATGCCACGGTCAACTAGAAGTCTATTTCACTCAATCACCTCAGAGCTCACTTTCACTTTTGCAAACAAGTGACAAATCACTTTTGGTGGGCCGCTAATCCAATTTTGTCGGGTTTGGCAGGCCGCCAACATCGGCAAGATCATGCCCTATTCTGTTGTCGTTGACCTATTTCCACCGACGTCAGTAGCTTATCTTGATCGACATCGATCTTATAATTGATGTCAGTGGCATTACAACTTCGGTCCTCTTCAAAATGCCCAAAACATGCCCATAAAAACCAGTTCTACCACTAGAAGTCATTTTAGCCTCCTCATGGGGCACATTGGAGATAATGTACGTCTCCCTACCCAACCACAAACAAATTGAGATCACTTATATCTCATCCAGACTCAACACACGACCTTGGAGATCGCGACTATCTCCTCAGACCACGACCACTTTCGAGACAACTATGTTTTGGTTGTTTTGATTGCATATGCTACCTCGCGAATAGTTAGCAAAATTGTCCATGACCCTCACACCTATTGACGAATTGCACTCCAGTTGATCCCCACTACTTGTGACATTTTTCATGTTTTCCAAGAGCACTTCCTAAGCTCATGATACTTAGAACATAACGACCATTGGAGCTACAGCTTTGATCGTTTAACCCACTCAGCTACGACTAAATGCTAGGGACTGGTTATTTCAATTTTAGCACTCCTCGACCCTTGACCTGCAACAATTTGACCTATCCATCATGTAAAGTGGTGTATGCGCAATCCTAACTATTGCAGCATTCACACTCAAACTTCACCATAACTCATCGACTGCCTATCAAATTGACAATCGATTTCAGGTTACCTTCCCTCGACTCCCGGTTTGAGGTGGAATACCTCATCACTACACTTGGGGCAACCCACACTTATTTTTGTCTTGCAGTTCACCAAAACAACCAACAGGACAAAAATGACCTCATCCCATACCTGGGACAACTTACTCTTATTTTTGTCTTGCAGTTCGTCAGAACAACCAACAAGACAAAAAGGGAAAAATGTAGACACCTAAAATGTGTCAACTCTCCCTTGGTCCTCTCCTTAACCCTTACACATTTTATTAATTTAAAATAAAATACTTATTTTAAATTAATAACATCACCCTTGACATCACCCACAACCTCACCTAGACACCTCACCTTGGACACCTTGCCCTATGACTCACCCTTGGACCATTTCTCACCCCATGACTCACCTAAGACTTATTCTCACCCCCTATTTATTCCCTAACCAACTCTCGTGCGTATTTAGCCCGACCTTTGACAATTCTCCAACGGACTATGCACTTGGCGGATGGAGAACGAGCTACTTAGCCCTTTTACTCGTTCTCCACCCGTCGACATCGGTCAACTGTCAGCCAACGCCAGCAAGATCGCCGACGTTGGTTTACTTAAACTGAGTTCTAACCTCCAAAGCGGCTAATCACGAATCCCAAATCAACTTCCTCTTAGATGCACTCTGAGACAGACTCAAACTCTCTCTCTCTCTCTAGGCTCGGACTTGGACATCACCAGGCATCATACTTCAACTAATGCTCCCTTGGACACAAAGACTCTACGCAAATCACTCCAGGTCGAATTAGAACATTGCAGGAGGTCTTCAGTATCAAGTCATAACAGGTACAAGGGTTCAATACCTTGGTTCTTCATCTCACCAGAGCTGAGTATTTCTTCTGCCCTTTCATTTCAGTAATTTAGAATGTATTAGTGATTAGTTTTTAGTTACTACTTCTAAATACCATCAACAAGACCAGACCCGACCCGACCTTCAACCAGACCAAACCCGACTTCTTTTTGGAGAGGCTGAAAAGTCTTCCTCTCACCCTTACCCTACTTGACAACCTAGCCTCTACCTTTGTCCTTTTGCGGACCTTATTCGTTTCCCTACAACCCTGCACAAACCCTTTAAACCCACAGAGTCCCTCTGCCGACTACAGATGTTCGTCCAAGGACCAATGCCCCTATCGACGTCGGCAGCCTAACCGATGTAGGCTATATTGACAACTCGACGCCGGCAGACTAACTGACGTCGGCGACTGTGGAAGATCGACAGCAAAATACAGGAACGCATTATCTCCATTTCTTTTGTTTAAGTCTTTCACTATTTCTTTATCCAACACTCTTTTATCAAAATGTGGACTGTCATCTCTCCAAGAAGTCTTTGCACTTCTGGGACTGAGCATGTGCTTGGTAGTCCACTATATCTGTCTCTAACATTTTTCTGTTTAAGTCTCTTTCTCTCTACAGGGGTCTTCCTCCACAGCGAAAAAGGAGCTCCTTCAATCGTCTAGATACGGTGTGCAACTTCATCCGAGTACATACAAACCGCTGACCAATTATCTTTAGTTTCTTATTTCTTCTGAATATTAAATAGCGAAAAGTAATTAGAAACAATTTGAACTCAATAACATTTACACTTATAAAAACCATTCAAATTATTGAATGACACTTACAAAAAACCATTTTAATTATTGACCCACTATTTGAACCAAAATGAGACTCTAACTAAAACTAAGACAATAAAAATCAAACTCATAAATTGAATATTGTAATCGCAAGTGAATTCGAGCATGAACTTTCCCATCCGCAGACAGAGAATGTTGAGCCGAAGGTCACACAAAGAATGTTGAGCCGAAAGTCACACAAAGAATGTTGAGGCAATTCCAATTGCATGCATAACCACACCCTGCTACGATTATCTTCTTCACATCACATGACCTCTTATCCCTGCATGCTCCGAGGGCTCTTTATTGCATGGTTTAACGAACTCGATGGACAGTTTGACGAACTGCAAAGATTTCTTCATCGGCAGAGTTGTACGGATGCAGAAAAGAGACTATTCCATTGAACAACAAGGGAGTAAAAATGAATGCAGTGTGCCGATAAATCTGAACAGTGCGTTGAATGACAACTTTATTGAGCTGACAGATCTGAATGTCTTCGAAAAACTCTCTAACATCGTTGTCATAAAAAAAAATTGAATTTCCCATTGACAATTAACACATCATTAAAAAAATATGTTCTGATACCACTGATGATATTTAAAGGAGTTTATATAGAAATTAACTCATACAATGAAGAGAATTGTTTAACATACATTATAATGTTTTATTATATATTTTATTTCCAATCTTACAATGTCATTGTGAAGATCCATATCTTCACCATTATCTTAATCCATCCTTATGATTATTCAACTACACAACCTCCTAAGTACCTAAATTCATTAATAAACTAATAAACTTACATGAGTTATGTATACAACTCAACAAACATAAAATATAATCACAAGTATTTCTCTCTCTCTCACACACATATATTTGTGAATAATTATTCACATTATAATATTAAATCACTAACAAATTTCATGTGACTGCTAATTTTTTTAACAATATATTTTTGGTAGTATATTTAACTTGAAAATTATTGTCAATAGCTTTAACCTTGAATGGTTTTTTTATTTTGATATTTATCTCTATTAGAAGTACAAACACTTTTATTTGAGCATTTTTTTTCTAAAATCTTAGTCTCATGTGTCGTAACCATATGATTTCAGCAGTTTCTTGATTATTATTATATGTCAACATTAATTTATTTAAATAAAATTTTGTTATAATTTTAAGTACACTAAATCTTAAGGTTCCATACTCAAGAACATTGGTGCTCGTAGGTCAGGATCTACATGGGTGTTTCATAATGTAAGTCAAGATGCTCATGTAGATTGTGAGAAGAGATGGTTTATTTATATTACATGTCACAAGATCTAGACTCTATGATAAGGTAACCTCTCTAATCATTTTTATTTTTAATATTTTATCATAATTGATATTAGCTTTAATAACTCTTACATGTTTCAACTATAACTTTTTATTCAAGCCCTCATAGGTACACTTGCTTGTTTTACTTTGATATATGAATGCACATACACACGTCAAAATGGAATATTTTGTAGACATCTACTTTCGATACAATACTAGTTATTTACTATGATATTAAAGTGTTTTTTGTGCTTATTGGTCATTGCTTTAATTTAGGCTCTTGTTGATGCATATCCCTTATGTTATGGGTTTGGTTTACCTTTTATACATTATGTTTCCTTTGTTAATATATTTTATATGTACTTTAAGAAAATAATAATACCACCACTCAATATGAAATACCTGAAAAACCTATAATAAAACTATTTGTTTTCCATGGTATAACCTCTAATGCTATTGAAATGTTGAAAACTTTATTTTCAGGGTTTCTAGACTTGTCCATTAGCATATTTCTATGCTCCTTGTCTTACTAGGAGAATGTCACTATGCTCCTAGTCCAATTTTTTATGGGTCCATCATTGATTTTATTAGTTTATTTGGTTCTTTATTTCCCAATTTTTGGTAGTCTCATATGTTATATGTATGTTTGTATGTTAATAGGGTTCTTATTTAAATTATATAGACTATAAATACATGATTGCATTGATGCATTTATGATACATATTTGAACTGAGAATTAATCTATTGAAAGTATAAAAGTAAAGAATTACACTGTTAGGAAAAAAACCCTTATACAAAGATTATAAATAAAATGATTAGTGAAAAAACATACATACTCTACTATGTTTTCATCTCACAAATAAGGATAAGGGTTTGGGATCTTCTTATTACACTGGATTTCTTGATGGATGCATTGAGTACTAATTTTTAACTTTTCAAAGAATATAGGTTTGAATAAATAATTCCTCTCATAACCACACCCATTTTTATGGTTTAGAAAGGTGTTTTGAGTTGATTAAGGCTACAAGAATGGAGAAGAATTTTTAGGAGAACCATAGTGAATTGTACAACCTAAACAAGGATTTTATAATAGATAAATAGAATAAAGTTATCATCAAATTTATTTTTAAAAAAATATATAAACAATCAAGAATGTACGCTAGCTTTACCAAAAGCATACATAGTGACTAGGATCCTACACTAGATTGATCGGTAGTATACACAATGACCAAGGGCATACATTACACTCCTAATCAAATTTTCAAAGTTGTAAGAATGAAAAATGGTTCTAGGTTTTGTTTGTGTCATTCTTTGGACCTATTTCCAAATAATTTCAGCATCCAAAAGTACATAAGTTTGATACAATTTCTTATTTATCTCAAGATTCACTCTTTATCAATTTAAAGCATTTCAATACTTTTTTTCACATAATTAGGTTTTTTTATGATGTTATATTTTTGTATTTTATTTAAATCTAATATGTGTGCATGTATTAGGGTTTAGGGATGTGTATTGCACATGTAAACCATTTTACCATACTACAAAATGTCATGAAATACATTGTTATAGAGTTGGATTAGTTTGTCATGTCCTTTGTGTAGTTGTTTTCACTTAATATAATAGTCATCAAAAATAGATATTTCAAGTGATATAATTCTTAAAGGCTTATATGAAAATTTTTAGGTTGTTCCATATTTTTATTTTGTCTAGTGTTTATCCCATATATTATGGGCTTTCCACCACTTTTTAATGGGTGATAAGTTTTAAAAGTGCAATCTTGATTTTCCCAAAATCAAAAAAATTATTCATATATATATATATATATATATATATATATATATATATATATATATGATTCTCACTCAACTAACTAGTTGTCTATTGCATCTACATTGATTTTACTCATAAATACACAATACTAGAATCTTAAAGGTACTCAACCACTAAAATATTTATCCAATGAGTGAGATAATGAAACCACCTGCTCAATAACTTTGGTGTCCTGGTTAAAAAAATATAGTATTTTTTTATTGAATTGATGTTACAATTCCTTTATTGGACATCTATTGGATTGCATCTTTAAATTGCATGGAATATATTATAAGTGGTCTTTGGTTTAATTTATATCTTCAAATAATTGTACCTCATTTGACAGGACATGCATGAACAATATTAACCACTATGATACCACTTTTATGAATCATAGGATATATATGATGGACAACACACTAAATGAGAATTTAGATGTGTTTTATGTGTGTGTGGAAGTAATATAAATTAATTAATTAGATACTATTATCATCAAATTTTCACCCTAAATGATTTATATTACAAACTCCTTCAATTTTATGAAACATGGAAACATCTCTCAAGTTGAGTGTAACCTATGGGAGAGATGAGTCTCTTGATTGAAGAGCTAGTTCCCTTGATATATCTGTTTAAGCTCATCATCTATGCTACTAACTTGTCAGTATGAAAAGGGAGAGAGAAAACATAAAATAAACCTAATATAATGAGGTGATGCACCAATTTAACTCCACAATACTACCATGAACTTGCACTATGAAAGGTGATTCACAAAATTGATCTCAACATCCAAGGTTTCTCTAACATAAGTATTTCAACATGAAGGTAAGATGCAATGCATTTCTCAAGGTGGATGAATAATAGGTATTATTTTAGACACTATTACTCTTTATTACACTTAAATATATACAATAACACTAAATACACTTCATGTGACCTGTTAGAGGGAAGACTACTTGCACAAAACATGAAAGAGTAAGGTGAACACAAAGAGATATGAATATCACTTGTCATTCAAATATGAAATAATTCACACGCTTAGAC
The DNA here is from genome assembly GCA_037957365.1 of Torreya grandis. Taxonomy (NCBI): domain Eukaryota; kingdom Viridiplantae; phylum Streptophyta; class Pinopsida; order Cupressales; family Taxaceae; genus Torreya; species Torreya grandis. Next base: position 19,513 of record JARHVA010000513.1, on the reverse strand, counting down.
AAGAAATTGAGAACTCAAAACCAGCTTGAAATATTTAATTTAAATTCAAAATCACTACTCAAACTAGCAAGGCTTCACCATACCAGATGTGAATTATTTACAAAGCCAAAAGTGGTTACTTATATAGAGAATTGTAAAGAGAGAGGGGCATAGTAGGAAAGGATTGACAAGTGTCTATGTGAGTTGAAAAAATAAAGGGGGTTATGTAATATTCATAAAAATACTTCCAAATCCATGTGTCTCACTCTTGAATATGCTCCAACCCTACATGTGACATAGGAGTTAGAACTTGGCTTGACACCTGAAAACTACCCTTCCTTGCATAAGAAGAGTGAAAAATGGAATTTTAAATCATGAATTAACCATAAATTCATTAAAAAAAAATCATTTTACACACACTATTACTTAATAAACTCATTTGATCTAACATTACATCATTCATGTGCATAGGTGTCTTGAAACTCTCTATTTCCCACAACCAGTTTGGTACACGTGGCTCAAAACTCAAGTTCATCTTCTTCAAGTCACTCTATCTCCATTTATGGTCTTAAAATATCTTATCATACTTTAAAAAACTATTTTAGTTCCTAAAACAACTCCCAATACTCCATTTTGCTCATCAAGCCCTCACTAGGCTTATTTTCCTTATAACCCTATAAACCTCCTTGTTTAGGATAATGTACGAAAGGTAATGATAAAATAAATGCATATTATATGAACCAATATGTCCTTACATATTACTAAAATTTCATTTTTTAAATATGAGTGGAAGTCCAATTTTTCTAGCCTTTCTCTCTCTTCAATTAGGCATCAATTTGGCCTCCTTGCCTAGAACCTTGATTTCCTAATAAAAAACTCTCCCACATGTTTTAAATCACCAAAAATAATTTTATTCACTTTATATATGATATAAAAAACCTCCATGTTAAATTTTAGGTCATGAAACCGTATGAAAGTGTGAGAATCATGAAATAACCTTGCCCCCTAGTCTCATTTTAGGCTTGTTTGAGACTGCCTTGGAAAATTAGCTTTGTTTGACCACCTATATAATATCATATGCATATTTTTGGATTTAATAGGTGTAACACATCTAAAAATTACTGACTCTAATGATTTTAAAGTTCTATTTTTCTCAAAATTCCTATAAAAGACCAAAAACATGCAAAATGGGGCATTTATTACAGTCCATACAGCTAAAAGTACACAAAAATTACATGTGGAAAACCTAATTTGAGTCATAAAAATTTTCCAAGATGTTTCAAAATCAAAATTTGTCATGAAATGTGCTTTATCGGTAAATTTTTCTTGATTGGTCACTATTAAGGTTTTAGGAGGGTTTTAAGCACGTTTCATTCTTAAGGATTGTTCATAAAGAAAATATCGTATTTCTTTCTCCTAATACCAAAATATTGTTTTAAGGGGAAATTTCCATCAACTTCAATTACCATAGGTTCCCAGTCAAATCCTCATGAAATTTTTGAGTGTGAGAAGGTGTTCCTTGGGTTGCAAGCAATCCATTTGAGAGGGGTATAGGCTCTTAGTCTTTGTTCATGAAGGTGCTGGACCAAAACCAACAACTGGTGCCTCAAGTATGTTGTTTTCAGAACCTTATACCATCCCTAAAAACCTATTATCTCTATTAATAGGACAAATTTCACATCAAGTGGGATAAAACCTACTTTGAAACATAGTCTTGCATGATGGGAGTTTGAAGAACGTTTTAAGAGGTCAAACTAACTTTTCATTATTCTCACCTATTTATGAGTGATATTGAAAGGTATGTGATAAAATATATTATTTTAAATTCCCCCAATCCTTCAATTTACCTTCAACTAGTCACTTTGTTCTTGACTACTCCTAGGTCTATCTTTACGTGAGAATTAGGCCTACAGGTCTAAATAAGGTTTCTAGAATTCTACCCTTTCACACTAGAGTCTAGAGTCTTGTAGGTTCATGTAATAATTTTGGATCTATTAAAATATTTCAAACCATTCTCCTTACCTCCATTATCCATTCCAAATATGTAGTTTTGTCTTAGCAATGCAATCAAGCCTGTGTGTGTCCTATACTTCATTAGGTCTTCGATAGAGTTTCGACATTTTTCACCTTTTTTTATCAAGTTTGAGGGTTAAATGAGGTGTTAATAACAGTATGAAACCATTCAAAAATGTCCTTCATCCCTATATACCTCCCATAGGACTTCCTATTCTCAAATTAAGCAAAAACACTCCAGAAGAGCAGGCAAACCTGTAGGTTGCTCTTTGATTGTGTATAGGGGTTTTGAAACTCAGTTTTGATAAACCTCCATAGTCATTTAAAAATATTTCCTTATTTATTAAATCAAATCAATTCCACATCACTGATATTCCTTTGGCTCTTGAACTTCTTTGAAGTCCGAATTGGGCTCAGAGCTCTTTTCAAATGCCTCTACCCATTATTTCCTTAGGTCTGATATTAGACTGATTCCTCAAGTTCGTACAGACCTATAGATGACCTTTAGGGTAGTTTGAGTACTAATTTTAAAATTTAAAATCCTCAATATCATGGTGCTTGAAGGAATATAAACCAAAGGAGTTAATTTCATCATATAGAAAGGTCTACAAACTCCTTTTATGGCATTTTCAAGTCGCCTCTCATTTACTTTCATGCATAGAACTGTAAGTTGATATTTTGGTTATGAACTAAATCCTTTGGTTATCTCTCAATCTGCAAATGACTAGGTTCCCTTCAATATTTTGTCTTTTTTCATCTTATCTTGCAGTCAAGTCTCCTACTTGGCTTGTTCTTGTGTTGATTTAATGTTGATTTTGATCCAAAATGAGGACCTACAGGCTTAAAGCCTATATGTCACTACTTGCTTGTTTAGGGATAAAAATCCACTTAGTAAGTTATTTAACCTCTTATAAATATTAGAGCACTTCTAAATTTCTTGTCATTATTTTAATGTCTCATAGATCTTATGACTAAGCATCATGTCACCTTCAATTTACTTAATTGGTCTATATGGACTGTATACACAATCAACCAATGTATAAGGCTTGTGTGTAGTCTTATACTCTCTCATGAGCTCATTCATGCCTTAATAATCCTATGCAAACTTATACAATTTTTTAGTGGTTAAATTCATCTCTCTCCATGGCTTATGCTTTTTGACCCAGCATTATAGCATCTTCAACCTACTTCTACAGTCTATATAGGTCTGTATATGGAAGAAACACTTGTGAATATTATTAGAGAGTGTACTTAGAATAATATCTTCATATTCTAATATCTTCATATTCCCATACTTATAGTATTTAAATGTTATCTTATAACCTTATACTATGATATACCACTGATATTTGAGCCAAATTTGGCAATCAAACATGTAGTAGATTGTTCAAATATCAATAATGTTTTAAAAGACCAAACACTTGAATACCATGAACAAGAATCACATATCAAGGGAGTAGTAATTAATTACATGAATTTGAGGTATACTACATTAATTTTGAAGGATTTGTAACCTTTGAAGATGAAAAATATCTCAGGAAAACCAAAACTAGCAGTAGGATTGATTGAAATAGATTGTATATCAAGACACTTTTTTCTCCAAGTGAAGACACTTCATGGAGATGAGTTATCTAATTAAACAAAAATGTAAAGGATATACTTTAAATCTAAAAACATCCATAAAAAACATTATTCTTCATCTAATTCTAAGCTGGAGAAATAGATGCAAGAACAAACCCTTCTTGGATGGCTAATGCATAATGACCTGCTATCACTCTTAGAAATTTTTCATAAAGAAGTGGCCACTAATATACAAAATAATAACATTTATTTCAATCTTACTTAGACCCCTATCAATGTACAAATTTTTATCTCCTAACTCTCTCTCTCTCTCTCTCTCCTGACCATACCATTCACTTCAAATTTGCCTTTTTGAGCTTATGAAGGTAGTGATAGAGGAAGAGAATTCTTGGAGAAATTATTTGACTTGAAACTTGTTATAAATATTTAAAGTGATTTTAGGGATCCCAAGGGACACTTTTAAATTGTTTCCAACTGAAATTTGATCTTTCAAGGCCATACAAGTGCCAAAAAATGCTTATAAAATGTCATTTTTCTTAGTTTAGGCATTAAACTATAGATGTTATCAGTCTCTGACTATCCTTAAACATTATCTAACCCATTTTTGACATAAATTACATTAGGATTATTATTTAAATGTTTTTATTTGAATATGGTACATGTAAATTCTCCAAATAGGCTAAAAGGTGGCCAAAATGTGATTTTTGCATATAAGAACCAAATAAAAGGTTATTGTATGATATTATAATATTAATGACATATCAATAACCTTTTATAATGACCCTAAACCATACTAAAAATTTGACCATTTTTGACAACATCAAAACCTTGAAATTAACCTCTAGGACTAGACAAGTATACCTAAGACCAAACCTTGGACAAGGTTAGACAAAGACAAATATGACCATATGAAACTATTTAAGACCATGACAAGACCATCACAATACCCTGACAAGTTTTTGAAAACCCTATGAAGTTTCAACCTAAAAGAGGTCACCAATTTTGAATTGATGTCAAAATTTGGTCAACAATTTAGTGATTCACAGGGGTATCATGCCTACAATACTAATGGATCAATGGACTTATCCTCCCATTAGGTAATGGAGTCAATCTTATGCTATATTATGAAACTGGCATGCCTTCTAAAGACTTCAAACTCACACCAAATACATAACAAGAAACAAAAATACATTATGCCAAAGGCATTTATGGAAACCACACATAAAAGAATCAAAACAACATATCTAACCTACTACGTACAGACCTCAAAACATGTTGGAAGGTGATGAAACAATTCCTCTTACTTCAACCATGATCAAAAACAATATTCCTAGAGTCATAGCTGCTCCATGAGAATAAGTTGCCATATGATGGATGTTTGTCAAAGAAAATTTTCTTGTGAAGATGGTCAAAGGAGTTACCACTCATGGGACCTCTTCTATCTATAAGTGAGTCACTTGAAAATCCATTGAATGGTCTTCTTAGCTCCTCTTGAAGTTTTCTTGATAGTGCAGCTTGCTTGATCTCTTTATTCTCATTTGATGCTTGCCAATCTACTTCTTGGGAGTCATGAAATCTTTCTCAACTTCACCTTCATCTAGACCAAGCTTTGCTTGATGTCTAGGACCATCATACGTGCCTTCTTCTTGGCCAATCATGTCTACAAGTGACTCAATATCAAATTAAAGCTTAGGCTACTCCTTAACCACACAAACTTATACCTTAGCTTGATTACATTATTTCAATACTACAACCTATTTTTTAGTGACTTGACACTCCTTTTCATGTTCATTAGGTCCACTAATGACCTTATGATCAATCTCATGTTATTTAGGAAGGAGAGTTGGGCCACTTGTTTAAATTATTGAACTATGGCATGAAACTATTTCCATAGATCATCAAATTCTTCTTGACTATCACACTCTTGAACTTTTTCACCTTGGGTAGGTATAATTTGACCTTCTTCATTACCATGCTCTATTACACTTTTAAATTCATCATCATCAACTATGTGACGAAAATAGTTACCCCATGCAACTTGTTGAAGAGGATCATCAAGACTTATCTTAGGATACTCATCACCCTCATCATGAATGATATATGTTCCATGACTTGTCTCTTTAGTATTTTTGTATGGATAAAATCCATATCGATCATCTCCCCATTCATCAAGGTATAAGTTAGTTATGTCATCGAAAGGTGTTAGAGGTTCTTGACCACTAGGATAGTCTCCTTCATCATTGATGTTGAGGTTCATATTAGTAGTAGTAGGCACATATGGCTCCACATAAAACTTATCTAAGGGTTAAGCCTTGATATAAACTTTAGCACCATACATGGTCATAAATTCCATGTAGGACCAATCTAAAGTCAAGTATCCACCTATCTTTGTTGTGAAGTCCCTTGACAAGCAAAGGGAAAATTAAGGTGGGATATCTATAACCACCATATCTTGGGATATTGGTAATGTAGGACAATCATGGATCATGATATTAAAATATTTGATAATTTCAACTATCTTGGCAGATGATCCATCCAACTGTAACACCCCCTTAAAGTGTGGTTCATATTTCAACTTCAACTTGTTTGCCACTTATTTAGGCATGACTAATGTACTTGATCCATTATCAATCAATTAATGGTGTACCAATTAGTCTCCAATGATTATGGAAAGGTATAATGGAGGAGGTCTATCTTTTATTTCATATTTGATTGGCTATCCATATTTGGTCTTTATTTCATTGGTCAAAATTGCCTCTCTTTCACTAGGCTATCTAGATGATGCATTGAGCTTGGAGATCTCGTTTTGGATAAACTATATTTGAATAGGTATGGATAGTTTTTCCAAAAAATTTATGCTTATATGGACCTTTTTCATCTACTCCAAAATATTCATTGGATAATGACCAATTTTCTCATGCACTTTAGAAGCTAAAACACTACCACTAGCTTGTGAAACTTGATGTGTAGGAGAGGACATAGAATGAGCTCTAACATTCTATTTTTTTATTTACCTAAGCCATGGGAGCTTAATTTGGAATACATAATCCTTAAATTACTTGAGCTCTCATATTTGGACCACTATTTGCTCCTTGGACTTCTTCAACCAGTCTCTTCTTTAACATTGTGTTTGTAGCTATGAAGATTGAACCAATGTTGAGATTGCCTTGGTAGTTGACTGAAAATGAGTCCTCTTGATAGTAATTCATCAATATATAACTTAATTGAACACCTCCTCTAATGTTCTCTCCTATACTAGACATCATCTCTTGATTCATAGAAGCCATTGTTCCCCATTTAGCCATATAGGCTTGATTGAAGGCATCATTTGTGTAAGTGAAAGAGTCATGAGGTTGGTGCCATTAATTTTTATCTCCATTATATTGTAAAAGGTTATTTTGGATAGGTACAATTTTTTTAGGAGTATAAGGAACATTCTAACTTTTCATGTTATGTTTCCTCACTTGAGTTAGTTGCCCTTGTCCTTGATATTGACCTTAAAAGGGTTGTCTAGGAGCTTGGTAAGGATGGTAGAGATGGAAATGGATTTTAATAGACCTAAATTATTAATTTAATTATATCTCTTAATTTATTATACCTCTTATCTAAGATCCTTAATCATATTTTCATCCTTTTGCTTGCTAGATTGATTAGGGGCAGCTTGCCTATACTTGGGTGTGGGGATAGGAGTAATGGTAGGCATAGGATATTATACATCAGGAAAAAATGGCATGGGAGGTATAATTTATATCTTCCCAAATTGAAAAATTAAATTCTCATCCCTTATGGCTATCTCATAAGCATTAGTCAAACCATCCCCCCCATAGATTGAATCATCATGGAGATATAATAATTGAAATACTTGAGATAATAAAGGAAAACATGATGGGAAGTAGGCCTTACCAAGAGTGGGATATCATCTTGAGTATTTTGGAACCTTTTATTAAATTATTTAATGGTCTCATGTGGTGCTCTTTGTATTGTGGTCAGCTACTCAGTCAAAGACAAGTGATTAGATTTGTCTTCAAAATTCCTTCTCAAAGCATCACCCAACTCATCCCATGTAGTGATAAATTTAGGAGCCAAATTTACATAAAAATTAAGTGCCTTTAATTTTAAATATATATTCAAAAACTTAAATTAAAAATCTTCTTCAATGATGTTATGAATGTTACAAAAATTGGCAATGTTTATTATGTGCTCAATAGGATTAGTGGTAGCTTCTTGTGTGTATGGAGTCACACTTTTGAGGGATGACACAAGTATGTCATTTTAGTGAGAAAGGGATAAAGTATTATGTTAATTGAAGGCAAAAAAAATAATATTTATATCCATTTTATCATCCTTAGGAGAACCTGGGTAATTTGGAATAAAAAGGGGTAAGTGAGAAACAAAGACTTCTTGGAGTATGGATGAGTGTTAGCAAATATCCTTATTCTAAGAGAATAGTAAGTTAGATCTAAAAAATAAAATGGAATTCCATTATTATATGGTATTATGTTTACCTAATGCATTAAAATGAGGCAATAGTCTACAACTAGGAGCTAATGAGTGTTGCAGTCACCAAATGTTGCATGAAGGAAGCCTTACAACTTCAAATTTGCCAAGGTCAGCATTCACCTTTGACAACTTCTTGTACTATGAGACCCACCAAGCATGTAAAAACTTATATTCATAAAATTTTCACCCTAAATAAGTTCTATTATATCCTCATTTAATTCTATGAAACATGGAAACATCTCTCAAGTTGTGTGTGACCTATGGGAGAGATGAGTCTTTAGATTGAAGGGCTAGCTTCCTTGATATATATGTTTAAGCTCATCACCTATGTTACTAAATTTTTGGGATGAAAATGGAGAGATAAAACATGAAATAAACCTAACATAAAGAGTTGATGCACCAATTTTAACTCCACAATTCTAACATGAACTTACACTATGAAAGGTGATTCATAAAATTGATCTCAACATCCAAGGTTTCTCTAACACAAGTATTTCAACATGAAGGTAAGATGCAATGCATTTATCAAGGTGGATGAATAATAAGTATGATTTTAGACACTATTTCTCTTACTTACACTTAAATACATACAAGAACACTAACTACATTTCATGTGACCTGTTATAGGGTAGATTACTTACACAAAGCATGAAAGAGTAAGATGAAAACAAAGAGAGATGATATCACTTGTCATTCAACTATGAACTACTTCACACACTTATAAAATAATTTGAGAACTTAAAAACATATTTAAATATTTTTTTCAAAGGTAAAATCAGTACTCAAACTATCAGGGCTTCGCCATACCGGATGTGGATTATTTGTAAAACCAAAAGTGGCTTCTTATATATAGAATTGTGAAAAGAGAGAGAGGGGCCTAGTAGGAGAAGATTGAAAAGTGTACATGTGAGTTAAAAATATAAATTGGTTTATGTAACATCCATAAATATACTTCAAAAGCCATGTGTCTCACTCCTGAAGATGCTCCAACCCTTCATGTGGCATAGGAGTTAGAACTTGGCTTGACGCCTTGACTAACTTCTTGAAAATTGCCCTTCCTTGCATAATAAGAGTAAAAAATGGAATTTTAAATCATGAATTATCCATTAATTCATTTATAAAAATTCATTTGACACCTAAAATTCCTTAATAAACACCTTTGATATGACATTTCATCATTCATGTGCATAGGAGTCTTGAAACTCTCCATTTCCCATGCCTAGCTTGGTCCAAGTGGCTCAAAACTCAAGTTAATATTATTAAAGTCACTCTATCTACATGTATGGTATTAAAATATATTATCATACCTTAAAAAACCATTTTGGTTCCTGAAACAACTTGTAAGACTCCATTTTTCTCATCAATCCCTCATTAGGCCTATTTTCTTTGTAGCCCTAAAACCCTATAAACCTCCTTGTGTAGAATAATGTACGAGGGGTAATGAAAAATTGAAGAAATAATATAGGACCAAATATGTCCTTAAATATTCATGTCAAATTTCATATTTTGAATCTAAGTGGAAGTCCATTTTTTTTCCTTTCTCTCTCTTCAATTAGGCCTCCTTACCTAGGACCTTATTGTCCTAATCCAGACCTCTCCCACATGTGTGAAATAACCCAAAATAATATTATTCAATTTCTATATTATATCACTAATATCCATGTCAAATTTTAGGTCCTGAGACCCTATGGAAGTGTGAGAACATGAATTTGACCACCTCCAAAATCTCTATGTATATTTTTTGGATTGAATATGTGTAACACATCCAAAATGACTTCCTCCAATGACTGTTAATTTTTTTTCTCAAAAATACTAAAAAACACAAAAAACATGTAAAATAGGGAATTTATTATAGTCCATACAATTTAAAGTACATAAAAATTACATGTGGAAAACTTACTGAGAGTCCTCAACAACATCCAATATGTTTTAGGATCAAACTATGTCATTAAATTTGCTTTAGAGGTCCGTTTGTCTTGACTGGTCACTATTAATGTTTTAGAAGGGTTTTAAGCACATTTCATTCCTAAGGATTGTTCATAAACAAAATATCCTCTTTATCTCTCCTAATGGCACAATATTTTTTTTATGGTAACCCTCCATCACCTCTAATAACCACTAGGTCCCTTTCAAATCCTCATGAAATTTCTGAGTATGAGAAGGTGCTCCTCGGGTTGTAAGCAAACCATTTGAAAGGGATTTGGACACTTAGTCTTTGTTCATGGAGGTGTTAGACCAAACCAGCAACTGATGCCTCAATAATTTTGTGTGTATAACCTGATACCATACCTCAAAACCTCTTATCTCTATGCATAGGACCAATGTCACATCAAGTGGGAGAAAACCTGCTTTGAAATGCAGTTTTGCATAATGGGAGTTTGAAAAAGGGTTTAAGAGTTCAAACTGAATTTTACTTGTTCTCCCCTATTTATGAGTGATATTTAAAGGTATGTGATAAAAATTAATGATTTTTCATGACCCCAATCCTTCACTTTACCTTCAACCATTCACTTTGTTCATGATTGCTCCTAGGTCTATTTTTATGTGAGAATTAGGCCTACAGGCCTAAATACGGTTTCTAGCATTCCATCCTTTCCCACTAGAATCTAGAGTCTTGTAGGTTCATGTCATCACTTTGGAGATATTAAAATATTTAAAACCATTCTCCTTACCTCCATTCTCCATTATAAACAAGCAGCTTTGTTTTGGCAATGCAATCAGGCATGTGTGTGTCCTATGTTTCATTAGGTATTAGATAGAGTTTTGACCTTTTTCACCTTTGTTATCAGGTCTAAGGGTTAAAATTAGGTTTTTATAACACTATTAAACCATTAATAAAATTGTATTCATCCATTTATATCTCTCATATGACTTCCCTTTCTCATATTAAGCAAAACCACTCCTGAAGAGCAGACAAACTTGTAGGTTGCTCTCTGATTGTGTATAAAGGTTTTGAAACTTAGTTTTGATCACTCTCCACAATAATTTTAACATATTTTCTTCTTTATTCAATAAATCCCATGACTTTTCTATCAACTTAGATATACCTTAGTGTTTTTCATATGCATTTTCTTCCTCACTTTAGGCTTGGAATCAACCTATCTTGACTTGTAACATGTAAGTGCCTAATAGGGTATTTAACTATGTTCTATGTTTAGGAACTCATTTCCACATCACCAATATTTTTTTGGCTCTTTAACTTGTTTGAAGTCCCAATTGGTCTCAAATATCTTTTCAAGCACATTTACCCTTTATTTCCTTAGGTATGATGTTAGATTGATTCCTTGAGTCTATATAGACCTATAGATGCCCTTTAGGGTAGTTTGAGTACTAGGTTTGAAATTTAAACTCCTCACTATCATGGTGATTGAATTAATCTAAACCAAAGGAGTTAAAATCATCATATAGCAAGGTATTCAAACTCCTTTTATGGCATTTTCAATCCACTTCTCATTTGTTTTCATGCACAAAACTATAGGTTGATATGTGGGTTATGAACTCAGTCCTTTGTTTATCCATTGATATATAAGTGACTAAGTTCCCTTAAGTATTTTGTGTCATATTTCATCTTATCTTTTAGTTAAGTCTCTTTCTTGGCTTATTCTTGTGTTGATTTGATGTTGATTTTGATCCAAAATGAGGACCTACAGGCTTAGGTCCTATATGTCACTAGTTGTTTGTTTAAGGATACAAAGCCACTTATTGAGTTATTTTACTTATTTTAAATTTCAAACCACTTATCTCTTCCATTTAATTATTTGAATGGATCATAGATCTTATGACTAAGCATCATGTCACCTTCAACTTACTTAACTAGTCTGTATAGACTGTAGACACATTCAACTAATGTATAAGGTTTGTGTGCAGTATTAAAGTGTCTCATGAGCTCAATAATGCCTTAATAAGCCTTTTTAGACTTATAAAAGTTTTTAATCTCTCTCTATGGCTTATGCTTTTTGACCCAACATTATGGCATATTCAACCTACTTCTATAATCCATACTAGCATGTATATGGAAGAAACACTTGTGACTCTTATTAGAGGGTGTACTAGGACTAATATATTCATCTTCCCATACATTAAATAGTTTAATGTTATCATATAACCTTATAATATGATATACTACTGATACTTGAGCCAAATTTGGCAATCAAACATATAGTAGACCTGTTTAAACATTGACAATGTTTCTAAAGACCAAGCACTTGAAGCTTATGAACAAGAATCACATATCATGGGATTATCCATGAATTACATGAATTTAGGGGTCATTAATTAATTTTTAATCATTTTTAACCTTTTAAAACTATAAATATCTCAGGCAAACCAAAACTTGCAACAAGATTGATTGAAACAACTTGTATATTAAGACACTTTTTATCTAAGTGAAGACACTTCATGGAGATGATTTAGATAATTAAACAACCATGTAAATTAGATCCTTTACCTATAAAAACATCCCTCAAAACCATTCTTATCTATCAAATTGTTAGGTGGAGAAACAAATGCAAGTACAGACCTTGCTTGGATGGCTAAGGCATAGTGACCTATTGTCAATCTTAGTGATTGTTCATAAATAATGGGACATGAATATGAAAACTAATGAAATTTATTTCAATATTAATATTACCCATAAAAATTTCCAAAGTTTCATCTCTTAACTCTCTCTTTCTCCTAGAAATACCATTCACTTTAAATTTGCCTTTCTGAGCTTATGAAGGTAGTGATGGAGGGCAGAGAATGCCTGAAGCAACTATTCGACTTGAAACTTGGTCCAAAGCTTTAAAATTATCTTATGTATCCTAAGGGACACTCTAAAACTATTTCCAACTAAAATATGATCTTACAAGCCCATACAAGTACCCAAAAGTGTTTGTAAAGTGTCATTTTGCTTGGTTTAGGCATTAAACTACATATTTTTTCAGTCTCTGACTATCCCTAAGCATTATCTAACCCATTTATAACATCATTTAATTTATAATTCTTCTTTAAACATTTTTATTTGAATATGGTATGTGCAACTTCTCTGAATAGGCCAAAAGGTGGCCAAAATGTGATTTTTGCATATAAGAGCCAAATAAAAGGTTAGTGCATGATATTATGATATTAATGACATATAAAAATATTTTAAACCATAATAAAAATTTGACCATATTTGATAACACCAAGACCTCAAAATTGACCCCTAGGACTAGACACGTATACCTAAGACCAAACCTTGGACAAGGTTAGACAAGGAAAAATATGACCATCTGAAACTATTTAAGACTATTTAAGAAAATTACAAGATCATCACAAGAGCATGATAAGTTTTTGATAACCCTAAGAAGTTTAAACCTATAAAGGGTGCCCAATTTTGACTTGAGGTCAAAATTTGGTCAATAGATACAAACATTTATATGGAAATATACATGAAAGATGATATAATTGAAATGGGAAATTATATTAATCTACGTGTTTGGTATGTGACACACTCTTGATAAGAATGTATGGTTTTATATCTTTCTAGGTTATGCCTATGCTCTGAGATGTATATAATTTTATTGTTATGTAATGTTATAGATATGTATGCATAGGTTTAAAATACACAAAGGAATAAAGAACCATTATAGAGATCAAAATGTTGAAGCTTCCATATTAGAATCTTCACATTCCAATATTTGAGTTCAAATGGTGTCAAAATTTATTGGTATAAATATTAATCATATTGTAATGAAGGATTTAGTCTTCTCAACACCTCACAATGTGAATTTATTTAGTGGTGTGTATGTAGTTATTTGGTACCTTCAAGAATTAATTAGTAAATACATCATAATATTTTGTGCATGCATGAATGGTGCATGTCCAATCTTCTTACACTTCATTATATGAAACTATAGAAGTGTGTGTTTAATCTATTATTGATGAATTAGAAATATTAAAAGTGTCATGAACCATTGAGTAGTATTTTTAATTAATGTAAATTATGAAAATGGACTGAACAATTCAATGGAAATAATTTTAGAGAATCCTCCTAAATAAATTATAGTATAGAATCCCAATAAACTTAAACTTGTCATATATCCACTCTAATAAAGTAGGGTTTAATATTTAATTATAACACCATAATATTACACAAGACCATTGAACTTTATTTTTAAGGATATGATAAAAATACAACACTCACTTGAATGTTTTATCTCCAAATGTAAATAAAAATGAAAAAATCATTAATAAGCTCATAGAGTATATAAACATATACCCTTTTATAATATTATTCTCTCATAAAATATCTATCCTTGAATTAAATGGACATAATTAATATGAAAATAATATGATTTAAGATCAAGGGTCTATGTATAACACCATTGTAGCATATACGATTAGTAACGTTGACATCTAAAAATGCATGTTGAATATAATACTCTTGTGTGAAGGATTAATCATATTTAATACATGAATATGATTATATCTATATAGATAAAGAGAGAATAGCACTAAAATATTTCATTCAAATTTGGTACTTTCTCATTAAGGCTATATTACCAAGCATTAATATTGGATGTGACATATTACTCAAATATTTTGTGATTTAGATGTTAGTTATAACACCAAAATGGTGTAAAAAACCACAACATTTGAGCTTTGGGGGTACCCATAAATGGATTAATATCACCAGGTTTTAACTTTTGAGTGAAAATGCATTTGATTTTATGGAATTTCTAAAAAAATTAGAGATTAAATTAAAAACTCTCTCAAGTACAATAGTCAAACACCAAGACTCAATCCATCACCAAGCATAAATGAATATTTTTTTTAATACAACTTATATGCTTTAGGATTTAGGAATATTGTTATGATTCGAAGAAATATTGTACAAGAATGCCAATATTGAACTCTATGTATCTCTTTAGAGAATAATTAATCACATGAAGGCTTTATAACCAAGTTAAAAAGACAATTTTTAGAGATAAAATTATTACAATAAGACATTTTTATAAAATATGATGTATTAAATCTTAAGTATTTGTTTATGGAAGTAAAGGTGATAAAAAAATAGCATTATTTTTTGGTGCAGATAGTTAATCACATCTTGCTTCAATTTAATTAAATATATTTATTTAGTCTAATTTATTTTAATATTTTTTAATTATTTAAAACTAAGAAAAATCAACTAATTATAACATACCTTTTGGAGTAACCAATAAAATTGTATCTTTTTTTTAACTAATAAAGATTACTTGAATCTATCACCAATTATAAAAAGGTGTAAGAACTATATTTTTCCTTTAATTTTTTTTTTCCCCTCACATGTATGCATGTATTCCGTGAGAGAAGGATGAGAGAGAGTTTTATATATTCTAAGATAAATAGTTTTTTGGTTGAATATGAGAGCTCCTAACACTTTGAAATCTCCCTTAAAGGAGTTTGCACTATTTTTTTTATTATCATAATATATGGTTTTGTTATTATTTATTTCTTCCCTATATATTATTTGTATCTAGGTTCATGCAAACATTGATCCAAATATTTTTCATGGTTATCAAAACCTTCCAACATATTACAAGAGCCTTTCTTGCATTTATTATCATGTTTCAAAAAAAAAATTACATTTTTTATTCAAACCCTACACCTCTTTCCTTTTCTTTTGTAAAATCTATCTTTCAATTCAAAAATAGAAATTTAGATGTATAATTTTTGGGGGGGGGGGGGGATTTATATATACAAGGGTAAATTTTACTTTCAGTTGTTTTCAAAAAAAAAATTGTGGGTCTTGAAACATAATTATGTGTTTTCTTTCTTGGGAGAAGAATAGGTGTTAGGGCACTTTTAGAGTTATTTTTGAATTTTTTAAAGTTTTTAAAATGTTTATAGGTAGGGAGGTACTTTTAGATTTGTTTTTGAAATTTTTGGGGTTTTTATAATATTTTTAGGCAGGAAAGATAATTATTAAAAATCTATGAAATTCTAAAAAAAGGATTTTTCTCATTTCACCAATATTTTTTGGCAAGTCTTAGTAATTGACAAGTCAATAGAATTTCAAGAGATTTAGAAGAGATATTCCAACCTTTCTAGATTTTTTATCCATTTTTGGCACAAATATTTTAGTTAGACAATATTTTTAGTTTTTATAGATATTTTAATAATAATAAATTTCCAATAAAATAAAGTTAATTATGAAGTGGGGTTACTTAGAAACCTCACCCACTTAGTAGGCTGTGGTCTCTTATGAAACTTGGCAAAACTAGGCAAAAATCATGTCACCGACAACCCTTGTTTTCTGACTAATCTAATACCTCTCTCTCTCTCTCTCTCTCTCTCTCTCTCTCTCTCTCACACACACACACACACACACACACACACGGTTCCTCTGCCAACTGCATCACTCCATGAACTACCTTTATACATTGTTTTTAGTTTGCATGCCTCTTACACCCTACCAACACTCTTTCTCCCCTTTCCACCATTGCTACCTAATTCCATTGACGCCTAACACACTAAGACTTACGATCCCAATATATCTTCTCCCATTTCTTCCTATTAGGTTGGGGTAATCAATTAAATTCACCTCATTTTTAGTTTATTTAGGTAGAGTGGTTCACTTGGTTTTAGTAATATAGCATAATTATTATAAATTAACATAATATTTATGTTATTTTCCTTTTTTTATAGATATTTTAGATTTTCCTCCAACCACTAAGTTTATGGAGAGTTTGTGTCCATTCACATGAAATCCATATTTATTCTATCCACTCTCAGGGCCACCTCTTTTATAACCAATCATAGATTTTCGTAGGGTTCTAATGTTTCTTGTTAATTAAAGACATATCATCTCCTTATAAGATGTTTTGAAGCTTGAAATCTTTATATGAGAAAATTATAAAAATAAGAAACACATTTAAATATTCAGGTTCTAATTATTTTTTATTATGTTATCAATATTTATTTTATTATTTATTGAATTTAATATAGTATTTTGTGAGTGGTCTTGTAGATTTGATCCTTAGATGTGATCTTTAGATTTGAACATTGTACCTATTATTTGATACTACATAAAAAAATATTCAATCTATTTTTTGTGAAAATTCAATGAAAGAAGACCTGTATGTGCTCTATTATCCTTTTAAGTGTTTGAAAAATATTTATTTTTATTTCCTCATAGTTTAGGTATTTTTCCTCAAAAACTTGGTTTAGGGCTTTAGTGTTTGATAAAAAATAATAATAATTAATTTAGGGTAATGGGTTTTCAAAATAATTAGTGGGATTTTTCATTTCGAGGAAAAAAATAAGTTTTTTTTTGGCATTTTTGGCTTAAGTTAAATTTTCAAATCGATTTCCATGTTTCATTGAGTAAGAAGTCAATTTTATATGAAACTATAAAAAAGTTTTGATTTTTCAAAAAAATAATTTTTTAATTAAAATTTAATTTCGAAAGTAATTTAAAGTTTCAAAATGTTTGGATCAAGGAGACTAAAGTGTCTTTAGAGTATTTATGGCTTTTTGGAAAAAAAAATTAGTTTTAGAGCACTACTTATATTTTTGTAAAATACCTCTTATCATTTTGATTTAACACACAAACAAAATTGGAAACAAAGGTGGAGTAGAGCTCTTATAATTGATTTTTAAAGTTGTTTAAGGTTAAAGTAGATCTGCCTTGTTACCCACAATATTTTTACATATCCCTTTAATAAGCTTGAAAGCTATGCTTACCCTTTTTTTAAGGTCATTTTTTTATTTTTTACCTTTTGGGCATCTCGATGAACAATTTTTCATCCCAGAGGACACCAAATTTTTTTACTATAAGTATTTTCCATTGCAATCAAAATGAGAAATGGGGTAGGTGTAACATAATGTCACATCCCACACTAGTAACTTTTGTCACTAGGATTTGCACCCTTTGAGGAGATGTCTTAGCTCTCCTCATCTAAGTGGCACAATTGGAACAACCTCTAGGTTTGTGGGTAGCCTAAGGATGAGGTGAATCTCTAAGTAGGCATAGCTCCCTTGATGTACCACTTTTGGATAACTACTACACCTAAAATTTGAGAGGGAAAAATGAGAGACAAAACTGAAATCAAACTATCCTAAGGGAGGTGATACACCAAATAAGTTGATGACTTCCAACCAGCTGCATGTTACACATGAAACCAAGAGACTAACTAAACATACACTTTTCCAATCTTCATCTTCTCACATCAATATTACATTATGAGATTATGGATGAATGTTTAGGCTAGGAGGACTAGATAAGAGGAATTGAATGGCACTAGTGAATATACTATCTCACTTAACCTTGACACTTCCTAGAACACTTCACATTCCCTACAAGAATAAGCTTTCCAACTGCAAATAAGATAAAAGAATGAGACAACATGATAAGTAAAATCATAATTATCACTAAGAAAGATCAATCATACAAGTAAAAAAACACTATGAATAGTCATAAAGAGGTAAAAATTATTAGTATTATTGATCAAATGGTATGCAAATGAGTAGGGATTCACCATACTCAGGTGGAACATAAGTTACAATGGCCAAAATGGCTAGTTCTTATCGAAGTTGTGAGAGAGAGAGAGAGAGAGAGAGAGAGGAGAGAGAGAGAGAGAGAGAGAGAGAGAGAGAGGAGAGAGAGAGAGAGGAGAGAGAGAGAGAGGAGAGGAGAGAGAGAGAGAGAGAGAGAGAGAGAGAGAGAGAGAGGACAAAAGAGAAGTCTAAGGTTTAAAAAGAAACTTGTAAAGCTGAGAAAAGGATTTAATTATGCATGATAAGAGGAGATGGGATGAACCATGCAAATTCAGAAGAGACAAGTGGCCATACAAGGCATGAAAACTCATGAAAAGTGGCATGAAAGTTCTCATTCTGGCTCAAAAAACTACCTTCATGATTTGGGAACATCCAAAAACTAATTAGGAATAGATATAATTATTGTAATTGAGGGGAAAACTTTCATACATACCTCTTAATGCATTGGTTATAGGCTTGGTCATCTAAAATCATCTAGGAATGAGCCATCATTTGCAGTCCAAAAACCTCTACCCTTCATGCACCCTACACACTTCACCTCCAAAAAGGCATCAGTTTTCCATGAAAATACATGGGAGGGAGTCAATGATACCTATCAAGACCCTCCATGGCCTTAGAGGCATTATTCATACCTTAATAATAGCTCACATGAAGTTTTCCACCCTCCTCACTAGCTTGGTCACTATGACAATTTTGATTAGTTGAGATGAAGTAGTTGATTTAGGCACTTAGGAGTTATTCTAAGACATTAAATTGACATTGGGAGTTATCTTAAGTCCTAATTTTTCCTCCCATGTGATTATCATCTCTTGAAACCTCTTAACACCTATATAATACATAAAACAGTTAGAAAAACCTTATTTTTCACCCCATCATATAATTCTATACAATCCAATAGGATGGGGATGAGCCTAAGAGAGTCCTATACAATTTCCAA